>CAOKZL010003204.1:0-202084 GCA_948472985.1 Iguana delicatissima | reverse complement strand
CCCTTTTTCTTCAGCGGTCAGGCGGGGCCGCGCCCCACCGAGCTGCATGGGCTCCTCTCCACTGGCCATGCCAGTGGAGGAGCCAGTCCCTGGTCGGCTAGGCAGGGTCTCCCGTGGGGAAGGTACCCAGGCTCGCGCACTCATGGGGCCCGCACGACGGGCCTGCCTCCGGGCCTCCAGGCGCCCGTCGATACGGAGGGCTTGCTGGATCAATAACTCCAACGTCTCCGGCTGGGGGCTGTGGGGCAGCTCATTGAGAATCTCGGCCGAGAGGCCCTGTACTGATCCTGGAGAGTGGGATCGTTGTAGGCCAAGTCCTGCGCCAGCAGGCGGAACATGGTGGTATAGTCCCGCACCGAGCCCCTGCCCTGCTGTAGCTGGCGCAGGTGGCGGCTCGCTGTCTCAGATTGCACAGGGTCCCCCCACACTGCATGGAAGGCTTGCAGAAACGCAGCCATGCTATCTAGGATGCTGCTGTTCTGGCGGAGCAGGGGCGTGGCCCACTTGGTGGGCATCCCGGAGAGCAGACTAATCATGAACACCACCTGAGCTTGCTCGTTGGGGAAATCATGGCTGCGGACTTGAATGTAGAGCCGGCAGCTGGCCAAGAAAGTCTCCAGCTCCGTGGGCTCTCCTATGAAGCGCTGCGGCACTGCCATAGGAATCTTTGGCGCGGGCGGGGGCCGGGCCGTCTGCAGCTGACCCACTTGGAACTGCAAAGTCTGCAGCGCGTGGGAGAGTTGGTCTACTTGAGCACGCAGCCCCTGGTTCTCCTGGGCCTGGGCGGCCAGCTCGGCTTTCAGAGCCACGTTCTCCCCCTCCATCCTGCTTGACCGTTGATGGAGCAACAATCTGTCAGCGGCGGCCGGGGGTCAAGCAGAGGCCGGACAAAGGATTAAGGAGTGACAGCATTTATTGCTGCACACAAGGGTTCACAGTAAACAAACTGTCCTTAACTGAAGACACGCCTTAAACAGCAGGCTCCAACGGAAAATAAAGGAGAGTTACCTCACCCGGAACACAAAAGAGGTTACTTCACCTAAACGCAGGGGTTTGGCCCTGGATTGGCCGAGCGGCTGGACGCAGACACAGGCTGGGCTGGAACTGGGCACGGGCGGCAGACACACGGTAGGCTGACGGTTGTTGCTCCGTGCCCTTCCCAGCCCAGCGCCTGCCCTAAATAGTCTCCTTGGGCCGATGGCGGCCAATCTGGCTCGAGCACGCGGCTGTGGGCTCCCAGCTGTGTTTACAGCTGGGAGCTCTCAGCCCGCAGGTGTTTTTCATGTAACCGCCGGGACTGGTGGCTTGCTTCCTTGCACTGCCACCGCTGCTGGAACGTGGGCGGCGGGGCGGAGGCCTCAGCCTCCTCTGGGTCGGAGCTGCGGGTGGGCGGAGCCCCGGGATTGGGCCCGGGACCCGCCTCCCCCAGCAAGTCACCGCCCGCCACGCCCACCGGTGTGGAAGCTGGGACGGCGGCCTCCGCAGCGCCTGGGTGATCTCCAGCGACGGCAGCCTCCGCAGCGCCCGGCCAATCTCTGTTGGCGGTGGCGGCCTCCGCAGCGTCCGGGCAATCCCTGGCGGTGGTGGAGGCGGCCTTCGCGGTGCCTGGGCCCCCCTCCTCCTTGTCGGAGGCAGCCTCTGCGGCGGGCTTGGGGACGCCCGCGGGCGCAACCCCACCCGAGCCCCTGACAATTCTGTTCTCACTATTAAGGACAACTGTTGCAGTTGTTGTTGTTGTGTGCCTTCAAGTCATTTCTGACTGACGGTGACCCTCAGGCGAATCTATGATAGATATTTTCTGCAGGCTGAGTGTGTGTGACATGTCCAAGGTCACCCAGTGGGTTTTCAGGGCCAAGCAGGGAAGTGAACCCTGGTCTCCAGGGTCATAGTCCAGTGCTCTAATCACTATGCCATACTGACTGTCACTTGCAGTTGAGGAAGGGGTATTGATAGTTCTCTGCCAAAGAGTCTGAGATCTTGACCAAACTACATATCCTAGGATTCTATAGGATGCAGCTATGACAGATAAAGTGGAATTGTACAATTTGAATGGGCCCTCAAAAGCAACACTAAATCATGCTGTATAAATCAGCACTCATTGCCAGTGTGGATGAAGCCCATCCCACAGACTTATTTTTTCTGTTCTCCCTCCGGCTGCTTTCTCATCTCTCCTCCTCTCTTCCACAAGCAGAGCTACACTCTTCACCAGTCTCTCCATATTTCTCTGGTACTTTGATTCCTACTTACCATATGAACACAAATTATTATAAATTGCTTTTTAGAAAGTTTGTTTTAAAAGTTATTTGTTGTTGCTACTTGCTTTTACAAGTAACTTATTGTTAGTAGCCTTCCTCTTGCTTTTTGGTGCACAGGGGGTAGGGACATTTTTTTACTCTGGGCCTGTGGAGTGGGTTTTACTGGCTCATTTCATGACCAAATGCCTTTTTAAAATGGTCCTTAAAAGTAACATGAAAAAGTAACTTGGGAACATTACTCACTACACGAGGATAAGCAGGTTTGCTGCAGGTCATTTTCACCTTTCCCCCAGATCACATCAGGCTGTGCTTGTGTCTCCCCATTTAAAAAAGAAAAACATGAAAATGGTCAGAACACTGAGATGGAATACAGCTGACCTTTTGCAGGCCATCCCAGACATTTTTAACATCCCAAATAAAATTTTTTAGAATCAAGGATATTTCAGTACTATGTGTACTGAAAGCCAGTATGTGGTTGGATTTTTTGTTTGTTTGTTTTGGCATAATGCAGTCTGCCACTGATTCATGATCACAGTGGCAACCAGGTTCTTCCTTGCCAGAACAAAAGCACAGGCTCAAGGCAATTGGCTACGCTTGCAGTTGTTCTATTGTTGTTGTTGTTGTGTGCCTTTGTTTCTGATTTATGGTGATCCTAAGGCAAATCTGTCATGGAGTTTCCAGGGCTTAAGGGTGTATGATGCACCCAAGGTCACCCAGTGGATTTCCATGACTAAGTGGTCTCCATGGTCATAGTCTGATGCTCAAACCATTACATCACTTAGTGACTTGTATTCATTGGTAAACTGCCTCTGAATCTAGAGGTTCCAATTTTCTTGCTCAATAGTTATTAATGGATCAGGCTTCCATGTCGTTTTTTCCAGCTCCTGTTCCAGCCTCTAAGATCTTAAAGGCAAAAATTCAGACAGCAATTAAACTGTCAGGAGGCTCAGCTTATAGAATGATAGAGTTGGAAGAGACCACAGGGGCCATCCTGCCGAACCCCCTTCTGCCATGCAGGAACACACATCAAAGCACTCCCAACAGATGGCCATCCAGCCTCTGCTTAAAAACCTCCAAAGAAGGAGACTCCACCACACTCCATTGAGGCAGCATATTCCACTGCCAGACAGCTCTGACCCTTAGGAAGTTATTCCTGAGGTCCAGGTGGAATCTTCTTTCTTGCAGCTTGAATCCATTGCTCCTTGTCCTAGTCTCTGGAGCATCAGAAAACAAGCCTGCTCACTCCTCAATATGACATTCCTTCATATATTTAAACATGGCTATCATGTCCCCTCTTAACCTTCTCTTCTGCAGACTAAACATCCCCAGCAATCTAAGCTGCTCCTCAGAGGACATGGCTTCCAGATCCTTCACCATTTTGGTCACCCTCCTCTGGACACATTCCCGCTTGTTGATATCCTTCCCCAGAACTGGACACAGTATTCCAAATGAGGTCTAACGAATGCAGAATAGAGTGGTACTGTTATCTCCCTTGATCTAGATACCATATTCCTGTTGATGTAACCAAGAATCACATTGGCTTTCTTGGCTGCTGCATCACACTGCTGACTCATGTTCAGCTTGTGATCTACCTAGACTCCTAGATCCCTATCACGTGTACTGCCATTCAGCCATGCATATTCTATCCTTTATTTATGCATTAATAATGTTAATGCCATGTCATGTTAACAGAGAGAATATGCTTAGCTTATATAGTAGATGAAAGGGAGTAAAGATCGCTGGCACAACAGTGTATCCATGCTAATTCCCGTCTGCAACGATGTCTCAAATATCAATTCCTCTTTGCACTTTGTATCTGGGGATGTATCTGGGGATGGGCTCAAGGCACCTGTGGAAGTGGGCAACAGTCGATGCCCAGCGACATCCAGCAAAAAGGGTGAGGGGAGATTCAGAGGGATGGAGTGTGGAACCAAATGGAAGATGTTGTGAGAACAGGCAGGACAGACAAGATAAGAACACCAGAACTGTCTTGAATTCTCAAGATGAAAGTATGTAAACACCGGGAATGTGTGGGAAACTTAGGGCTCTGGTGGCACGATATGACATTTATGACTTTCACCAATCATTGCTATTCACAGTTGAATTTATATGTCACAGTATAAAACCTGTTACCGTCCAGAATACATTAGTCTTAGCAACTTTTGAAAGTTGTTGTGTTGCCTGCCAATTCCAGAATAAACGCTGCTGCTAAAAATCTGTTTCTTGGGAAAGTGAGTTAGCCTACACATGACATAAACATTTTTACTACATATCCCAAAGTCTTACAGGGGACTATTGTCTGAAAAAGTAACATTTCTAAAGTCTGTAAATGTCATACATAAAATACTCTTTGTGTGAGGTCAATGCATCTGTTTGGGCTCTTAGTCTGAACTTTAATGGAATTATCCATTAACCACAAAATAAGCTCAATACCTTTGATAGCTCCTTTAAAATCTGGACTACAACCTGGCGTGGATTTGGAACCATTGGTATGAAACCACCAGCACCTGTGAGAAAGAAAGCTCCATTTTGCCTACCTGGAATGTTAACAAACAGGTGGGCCAGATTTTTGACATCTCAACCCTGAGTCAGGGCTGAACAATTCAAAATTATTAAGCTGCGTCACTGCCCCCTTTTTTGTAATGTGACTTATTTATTTATTTATTATTTACTGTTTCTCTCCCTCTGATACCCTTAGGACTATTAGTGAACCTCTCTCTTGTTCCAGTTATGGGAGGCCTCGCTCTGTGTACGGCAACCGAGCTGAGCTTCAATGTCCTTGGCTTCTCAGCAGCTTTGTCTACTAACATCATGGACTGGTATTTATGTATTTAATTAATTTATACCCCACCTTTCTCCCAATGTGGGACACAAAGCAGTGTACAATAATTTAAGACAAAAATATAGCTAAAATCTTACTTAACAAACTAAAAAAAATAAACAATTCTGTTATTAAATTTATTTTTATTGTATGTTATGTTGTACAGTTTCATAAACAATAAACAACAGTTCTGTTTTAAAAGCACATGTTTAAAACATATCTAAAACATAATTGAAAAGATTAAAGCAGAGCATATCATTTTGAAACATCCTTCTGCTATATGACTTAAGAATCAGGTACTCCAGGAGCAGTGAAGGAAGAAAACTCAGGATGTATATGTATGTATGTGCAAGAGAGAGGGAGAGAAAGACAGAGACAGACATTGTCCACATTGTTTGTTTGTTTTTATTTAAAACACAAACCCTTAAAATTACATCCTTCCAAAGCATTGCATGAAATTTAAACCGTCTGAACATAACATTTTCGGTTTAAAAAAGATTAAATTACCATAAAGTTTTCCAAACATACGAGAGAACATATATCAATTCCACATTTCTTAATTGAAATATTCATCCTTTTAAATTCTCTCTGTACCTCATTGAGACTTCCTTAACCTCCTCTAGTTCCCATTCTATGATATTTTAACGTTTCTCAAATGACACCTCCCTCCCACAAAGGTGAGGACCCCCCAATTCTATTAACACAAATATTTAATACCGTAATGTTCATTTTAATTCAGCTTATTGTAATTTTTGCTTCAATAATCTGTCGACCTTCTCAATCTTTTTCTTCACCACCTTTTAATATTTATATCGTATTATCTATGTTGTGTTATTTTATTCATAATTTGTTCATATTTACATTATCGCAATATCTAATATCCTAACAATACGACTTGTCATTTTCTAACAAAAACTGGAGTTTCTCTACTTTGTTCCATTCTTCTTCATTCTCATTCTGGTTTTTGCCTCTTAACAGCATTTCTTTATATTCCATCACTTTAACTATCCAATCTTCAATCTTCGGGGTCTGGTCATTCTTCCATTCTTTTGCAAAGACGATTCTCGCTGCTGTAACCATATACAAAATGATTCTCCAATATTTGTTTCTATCGCTTAATCCAATTTTATTCAGTATATTCAATAAGAATAATTCTGGAGTGTAAGATATCTTTATTTCTAACACTTCTTGTGTTATTTCTTGTATTTTCTTCCAAAATACTTTTGCTTTTTCGCAAGTCCACCAAATGTGATAGTATGTACCATTATCTCTACCACATTTCCAACATTTGTTTTCTTTTAATTTATATATTTTACTTAATTTGACTGGGTCTAAATGCCATCTATACAGCATTTTTAAATGATTTTCTTTCAAATTTTGAGCGGCTGTGAAGTTAATCGTATCTCGCCAACTTCTTTCCCAATGATCTAACAATATCTCACGTCCAATATTTTGTGCCCACACAATCATATTTGGCTTTATTTGCTCGGGCTCCAGTTCTCTTTCTAAAAGTATGTTATAAAATTTGGAAACCATTTGTTTATTCGAATCAAAAAATATTTTCTCAAGTTCTTCCTCTTTCATCTCTGCTTCTATACCTTCTGTCTTTTTATCCATAAGGAATCTCTCTTTCAGTTGTCTGTACAGGAACCAATGACATCGGAATCCCTCCTCCTCCAGTGATTCTCTTGACTTAAATTCTTGCTCATGGTTTTTCCCCTCCACGATTAATTCCTTACACTGTATCAATTTTCCATAAGGATTTCTCCATCTTGCATAGGACGCTTCATGGGGGGAAATCCATAATGGGATTTTTCGATAGAATTTTTTCTTAATCTTTCGCCAAATTAGTAGAAGAGGTTTCCTTATAAAATGGTTAAGAAATTCTTTATCGAGCCTTTCTTTCCCGTATGTAGGCATGCCAGCCCATCCGCATCCCAGAACTCTCCAAGTTTAACAGTTTCTCATCCTGTAATGTCACCCAATCTTTGACCCACACTAAAGCATTTGCCTGGAAATATAATCTCAAGTCTGGAAGACCCCCTCTTTCTCTTTTTTCTCTATAAGTGTTTTCCATTTTATTCTTGGTCTTCTCTTATTCCAAATGAAATATGTTAATTCTTTTTGCCAATCTTTGAATGGTTGTTCAGTTGTTAGTATCAGCAGGTTTTGGAAAAGAAACATTAATTTCGGCAAAATAGTCATTTTAATTGCACCAATTCTTCCCAACAGTGAAAGTTG
The DNA here is from genome assembly GCA_948472985.1 of Iguana delicatissima. Taxonomy (NCBI): domain Eukaryota; kingdom Metazoa; phylum Chordata; class Lepidosauria; order Squamata; family Iguanidae; genus Iguana; species Iguana delicatissima. Next base: position 194,767 of record CAOKZL010003204.1, on the reverse strand, counting down.
TAAAGAATACCATTTATTAATAAAATGTTTAATTCCCTTCCAGATGACTTTGTAATTATTTTCGAACAGTTCATTGTTCCCTTTGGATATCCATATACCCAAATATTTAACTTTTTTTTCCGATTTGAATCCGGTTACTTGAATTATCTCTTTCTCTTCGTCTAATCCTATGTTTTTAGTCAAAATTTTCGTCTTTTCTTTATTTACTGAATATCCAGCCACTTCTCCAAATTGATTCAGCTTTTCTAATAATTTCCTAATAGACTCCTTCGGATCTTCTAATATAACAACCAAGTCCTCGGCAAAGGCTTTAATTTTATATTCATACTTCTTTACTTTACAGCCTTTGATCTCATTATCATTCCTGGTGGCTTGTAACAACACTTCCAAACTGATTATGAAAAGTAAAGGTGATAAAGGGCAAGCTTGCCTAGTCTCTTTCTTAATTTCAAATTTCCGAGTCTTTTCGCCATTAATAATCAATTTTGCTGTTTGACCTTTATAAATTTCCTTGATCCAGCCGACGTAGATATTGCCAAAATTCATTCTGTCTAGGACTTCCATCATAAAGTCCCATCTTATGTTATCGAACGCCTTCTCTGCGTCTATAAAGATAAGCGCCAATTTTCTCTCATTGTTCCTTTCGTAATGTTCAATAATATTTATTATTGTTCTGATGTTATTTCTTAAGTGTCTATTTGGCAGAAAACCATTCTGATCTTCTCCGATCAATTCTTGTAGTGTTTTCTTGGTTCTTTCTGCCAATATATTCATAAATATTTTATAGTCAATGTTAAGCAGAGAAATCGGACGATAATTTGCTGGCTCTCTTAAATCTTTCCCTTCCTTGGGAATCAGTGCTATATTGGCTTCCCCCCACGATTCTGGTCTTCCATCTACACCAATTTCATTGTATAGTTTAAACAAAACTGGTATCAGCTCCTTCTGCATTATTTTATAATATATAGCAGTGTATCCATCTGGGCCTGGCGCTTTCGAAACTTTTAATTTATTAATCGCTTCTTGTATTTCTATTACTGATATTTTTGCATTCAGTAATTTCCACATCCACATTGTTTTAATGAAGAATAGTGAATCTTCTTTTGTTGCCTGTATTTCAGGGGGCTCCAATGGCTTCAAAAGTCAGTTTTGAGGCTACATGCAGCCTATGTGCTTCCCACTCGTGGTTTACCATTACACATGCAGCAAGTTCTCTGGCTTGTTGCTCTCCTAGCAAGCCAGAGTCATAAGCTAGAGTTTCTTCTTGGAAGATAACTCCGCTTTGTATCCTTGCACAGAAGCTGTGCTAATTTCCTCTCCATACTTCCAGTTTTAGTATATGTGGTGCTGAAGTGAGCCCCACTCAGCCTTCTAAGGAGAGCAGGAAGGCAGGGACTGTAGTTTGATTTCCTCATTAGTTTGATGACTCCCTATTTCAGGAAGAGTCAAGTGATCAGACCACACATAGATGAATCACTCAATCATGGCAAATCGGAATCCTCAGGCATCCTGGTTTACTATGGTCATTTCCATTACTACCCTGTTATGGTGCTATTATTCTACTTTCAGCATCCTCTGGAATCCTGGGATTTGCAGTTTAGGGAGGGGCATTTAGAATTCTCAGCCAGAGAACTGTTTGGCCTCAGTAAACTACAACCCCAGAATTCCACAAGATGTTGGAAGTGGAATAACAGCACTATGAGTGTGGAAATGGCCTAATATGCGTACATGTATTCATTCCTATCATCATTTCATTGATTAATCCTGTGAATTTCAGCCAATGAATTTCCCCTGCTTTTTTTTCCTTCCCAGTAATGCTGTAAAATAAATGTGGTTTCAATGTATGAATTTGTAGTAATAATAATAACAATTTTTAAAATGTGGTTTCCTTCCTTCTAGCTTACAGAATGTTTTCTCTAAAAAACTGCTTAGTGGAGACAAGTACCGTTTCTCGTAAGTACCTTCAGTATTTCAGAAACAAAAATAATTGTCTCTGTTTTGATGGTTTGCTTGAAGGAAAAAGCAGTTTGTTCATAACCAGAGCTTAGAAAAGTTACTTTTTGGATTAAACCTCCCCGGCATGCTGGCTGGAGGATTCTGAGAGCTGAGAGGGAAAACACGTGGGTTGGACTGATGGCCCTATACTTCCTCTCTCTTGACCATCTCCTTCTTTGAATATGTGTGTGTGGAGCATCAGGAGAGGGATTGTGGTGCTGAGCAACAGGTTGTGAGCCATCCTTAGCTAGCCAGGCAGCTAGTAGAGGAGGAAGAGGACCAGAGGGGTTTTTTAAAAGAGATATGCAGCCTGATCAGATCCACCAAGAGGGAAGGTTTCCCTGGAAAAGAAGACCTTGAGGTAGGGGGCAGGGATTGGAGAAACTCACAAATAATCAAATCCATGAAAATGAAACCCTCAAATTTGGAAGGCTGACTGTATGTAACATTCTTACAAATCTTCAAACTGCTTGTTCAGGGATAGAAAGATTTCCTAAAACAAGGATTATAGGATTTGTCCAATGTTCATTTTATCATCCTGTCTTTTTGACACATATGCCAAATATATCATACATAAAGCAGGATTAGACTCAGAGAAAAGAGGCATGAAAATTGGAGGAAGGAACATTAGCAATTTAAGATATGGATGTGATACATTATTACTAGCAGAAAACAGCAAAGACTTAGAACCATTACTGAAGAAAGTCAAGGCAGAAAGTGCAAAGTCAGATTTACAGTTGAACATTAAGAAAACAAAAATAATGATCACAGATGATTTACTTAATTTTAAAGTAGATAATGAAGACATTGAAATTGTTGGGGGACTCCAGGGGGCATGCTGTATGCCAGCATGACCCACAGAATGCCAGTGCATCAAAAACAGATGAAAAACAACACGAGTTCGGAGACCAGAGAATGAGGCCAAAAAATATACTAAACTACACTTTATTTGCAGCGTGAATACATGGAAAAAGCAAAGCTAGGTAAAATGCATTGTCTGTGTCTCTACAGCGTGACAGACAGAGCAGTCTGGTAAGGCAGTGAATAACAAAGTAAGCGATACAGGGAGCAAGACTAAATAAAAGTTAGCACACTGTGGGAAAGTCCAGGTGGCCGGTTTGTTTTCCCAAACAACCCGTTCACTTCCCACAGGAGCTGAGAAACATAGCAGTGACTCCTTATCAGACCAGCTACCACAACTATGAGAGCAGCAGAGGAACAAGACACTTAACCCTTTAGGCAGGGATCTGGCAGCCTAACTTTAACAGAAATAGTTCAAGATTTTCCATACCTTGGCTCAGTCATCATAATCAGAATGGAGACTGCTGTCAAGAAAGCAGAAGAAGACTAGGACTTGGAAGGGCAGCTATGAAGGAACTAAGCAGGATCTGCAAGTGTAAAGGTATATCACTTAATACTAAAGTTAGGATTGTCCACACACCCCTATTTCCCATTTCTATGTATGGTTGTGAAAGCTGGACAGTGAAGAAAGCTGATAGGAAAAAAAATAAACTGATTTGAAATGTGGAAGAGTTCTACAAATATTCTGGACTGCTAAAAAGACAAATGAGTCCTAGAGGAAATCAAGCCTGAGCTCTCCCTAGAAACCAAGATGATTAAACTGAGGCTGTTGTACTTTGGCTGTATCATGAGAAAATATGTTTCATTAGAAAAGACAATGCTTGGTTAAGACAGAAGGGAGAATAGAATGATCTAAAAATTGAGAGAAGTAATAAAAAAAATTACTAAAGATAACAATCTGCAAAGAATTTTCATGAACCTCCTTGAATAAAATTGGAAAGGAGATAAAGCAGATGAATGAAAAAGTGGATTTGCTGGAAGAAGGAACACAGAAATTGGAAGAAGTCACTGGGAAGTTGTCATTGGAAACAACAGCAGACTGTGGACTCAGTTACATAGCTCGATCTGAAAGAAAGGGAATTCCCTTATTAAGGAAATATCTGAGAAGCAGAATGAAGATATCTACATAAGCATCACAGAGGTGTTAGCAGATTTCTGGGAGATTAAAAGAGAAGACTTCCTCTGTGAATTTGATAAAATGTATCATTTGGATTTTGTGATAGCCAGACAGAGAAATCTACCTAGGGACACGATTGTTTATTTTGTGAGACAGAGAATAAAAGATGAAATTCTACAACAACACTATCTTAACAAGCTTCAAATTGATGGGAAAGAGGTGATAGTCTTCAAAGAGATACGGGCCAGAATTTTGAGACAGAGGTGAGACTACATTTTCTTGACTAACATGTTGAAGCAATATGGAATTCTCGGGCTGACAGGAGGATCATTCCTCTATGCCTGGGTTTGATCCTCGCACCAGCATATGCAGGAGCTGTCCACGAGCTAGCTGAAAAAAACGTTTAACCGGCCCCTGTCCCTCTCCAGCCAGTTTAATTTTTCTCCTGCGTACCAGCAAGACATGTATCGGTCCCTGTCAAGTTCCACAGGATAAAATAGTATACTGTAGGGCAGGAATAAGGAAAGTATAACTACAGAGAGAAGTGGGAGTGCTAATTCTGTGATTTCTGATGATTTAGTCTGTAGCACCACAGAATTGTTGGGCTCGGACAAAGACAAAATTAATACCATCCAGAAAACCGTCATCAGGCGGGTCACAGATGATGACTGCAGAGCTACTGGCCAGAGACTCAAGCCACAACAATTTAATGAAACAGATCATTTGGCGGAGTTCCGAAAGATATTCCTGACCTCAAGTGAAAGTGAGGCAGATGAAATAAAAATTGTCGCCGGCAAAAGGGGTCCGGAGACTAAGAAGCCGATGGAAAAGAAAGCAGAGAAAAGGGTGAAAAAGACAGAGAAGGCTGGGGGCAGTAAAAGCTCCCAAAACCAGCTACGGGTGCCCAGAAACTTACCGAAGAGAGTTCCAACCGCCATCTTGGAAAAAAGGATTCCAAGATGGTGCCGCGTGCTGCAAGCAGGCCCTCGGAGGGTGGCACCTGGCAGACAGCCAGTATGCACGTGAGCGCTGATGCAGATCCGAATGCTGCGGGTGATGTGGACTCACAGAGGGCTGTCGCAGTGGCTCTATCGGAGGCATGTACGGCCGAAAATGAGCATTTCATGACAGAGCAGCTGGGGCTAGCTCCGGAATTGAAGCAAATGCTGGCAGGATAGCTGGCAAGTGCACCAACACAGAGGCCAGAACCTCAGAAAGAGTCTGGTGAGGCATGGTTGGGTGGCCTGGGAGGCCCAAGGCAACATCCCATGGATGCGTTCCGAGGTGAAATGCATCAATTAATTAAAGAGGCTATGAACGCACAATTTCAGGCAATTTTAACTAATCAGCGCTTACCATTGAATTTTAACAACTGTGATTTAAGCAATCAACTAGCCATGTACAGAATGATGAATTTATTTAAACACTCAGATTTACAGCATCAATTTAATCCTGTTAATCAAATGAATTTGCAGCAACAAGATAATTTAAATGATTGTGTTTGCACTGATATACAGAATGAAATGCCATCAGCTAAGAGAAGAAGAGTAGAACAAGAAGAAAGACCCAAGTATTAGCAGCGTGGGAGTTGCAGCAAATAAAGACAAGTCTTCTAATCGAAAAGGGAAAACTTTTGGAAAGATGCAGAAATCAGTAGAGCATAAGGATTTCAGGAAAGCTATACAACAAGAGGTGGAAGACAGTGAGAAAGATATAGCACAAGATGAAGCATTGGACATGGAAGGGAAGGAATTCCAGTACACTGATGATGAGGAAGATGAGAAAACAGAATCAGATAGGATGTTTGATGCAGAAGCCTTCAAGGGTACTTTGAGAAGGGTGCTACAAACATTAGGATTGGAGAATTGTAAGGAGTCTGAGGTTGAAAAAGATAGTAAGGAAAGCAAGTTAGCATCTGTAATTAGGAGGAAAGAGTCTAGGGGAATGGAAATTCCTTTGCTAGATTTATTTAAAGATGTCATTATGAGTGCGTGGTCTTCTCAGGGAAGTTCCAGGAAAGGTCTTACATATAGCCAGAAGTTATACTCTTTTGTTAAGGATGATGTCGAGTTCCTTAAAGTGCCTCCAGTGGATGCTCCGATTGCAGGTTTGATTTCTGGGGCTGATTGTCCCCAGGGAGGGGGACACCCAGTTAAAAGAGATAGATGAGCGAAGGGCTGAGTCATCTCTTAGAAAAGCGCATGAAGCAGCATCTGTGGCAATAAAAGCATCTGCTGCCGCTTCAGTGTTTGCAAGAGCAGGGGTTCTTTGGTCTCAGGACATTTTGGAGGCCCAAGATATCAGCATGCATGAGTTAATAAAGGCGGTAGAGCAGATCCAGAGGGTGTTGAAGTATGTTGCAGATGTGGGGCTAGATGCTGCTGCTTTTGCAGCAAGGAACATCAATTGCTAACAATCGCGAAACGCTCCTTGTGGTTGCGACACTGAGAGACAGATCAAAAATCGCGTAATAATTTGGCGTTTGTCCCTTTCCAGGGAGACTTGCTGTTTGGTTCTAAGGCCTTGGAAAAGGTCTTAGTAGAAACAAAAGAGAAAAAACAGGTAATGCCCACTCTACAAAAAAGAAGGGCGGATAGAAGGAATTTTTGGAGCTCCTATATTCCTTTTGTGGGGGAAGATCATACGGCTTCTCTGGGAGAAACTCTGAATACAGAGCTGGCAGATTCAATTACCATGATTACCACTACCAATTCAAGGCCCTGCCTTTGGCCTGGCATCAGCTCACGGGTCTTTACGAAGGTGCTGATTCTGTTGATAGCTTTCCTCCGGGTGCAAGAGAATCAAACAGTTCGTAATGCCACACTCTCAAAAAGAATAGAGGCAATAGAAGGAATTGATTTGGAGCTACCATTCCTATAATCTGAAGATCATACGCTTCTTCTGGTGACTCGAATCACAGAGACTGCAGATTCAACTACCAGATTACCACTACCAATTCAAGGCCCTGCCTTTTGGCCTGGCATCAGCTCCACGGGTCTTTACGAAGGTGCTGATTCTGTTGATAGCTTTCCTCCGGGTGCAAGGGGTGCAACTGTATCCATATTTGGACAACATCTTCCTAAAGCACATTCGGAGGCCAAGTTGAGGAAGGATTTAAGATTAACAATCCAAACTCTGACAGATTACGTTTTCTTCTCAATCACGAGAAGAGCATGTTAAGCCCGACAATGATATTGATGCTTTAGGTGCAAGAATAGACACTTCGAAAGGGAGAATGTACCTTTTGCAAGAAAGGTTGGAGAAATTGAGACAGGAGACAGCAGATTAGGGCAGTGCAAGTCAGTAGACCTGATGCAACTGGCAAAAGTTTTGGGGATATTATCTCCACAACGCAGCGGTTCAGTGGGGAAGTTTCCATTCGAAACCACTACAGCGGCTGCTGATGAAGCATCATTTACAATAGCAGCAAAAGACATTACAAAGTGGAGCTGCCACAGCAAATTTGAACAGAGATGACTTGGTGGCTGAAAGAAAAAAATGTGGCAGTTGGTGTCCTGTTTCAGGTTCACAATATGGTCCATGTGACGACGGATGCAAGTCTCAGAGGTTGGGGAGCCCACTGCAAAGGTTGCTCAGTGCAGGGGTGTTGGACATCCGTGGACAGGCGTTACAGCATCAGTTACCTAGAGTTGAAGGCCATTCACCTGGTGCTCCAGAACTGTCTACATCTGATGAGAGACCGTCATGTGAAGGTTTTCAAAGACAATATGACAGTCGAGGCATACATTTGCAAACAGGGCGGTTTACATTATGTGCCCCTGGTATCGGAGTCTGCATGTCTTTTGCGGTGGGCCAAGGCCCATGTAAGATCTATCACAGCAGTACATTTGAATATACAATCAGACTACCTGAGCAGAAATTGGCTGCATCCAGGAGAATGGTCTCTCTACATGGAGGTTTTCAACGACTTAATAAGTATTTTTGGTGTCAATGTCAGGCGGCGGCTTAAGCAGAAGATGGAGGCAGGAGCCGAGTGTTATGGCTTTTAGTAATAAAGTAGTAAAATAATCAAGAGGTTACATCACCCAAACAAGCAGAAGCAGCAAACTCAATGGCAAGGATTGGCCTGGAATAGGAAGTACGGGATGCAGATTCCCCAGATGGAAGATGGTTGTTGCCCCGTGCCCAACTCCCCCCAGCGTCTGTCTTAAATACAGAGTCTTTAGCCCAGCTGGGGCTGATCAAACGTCCGTTGGCCCAGCTCACAGCTGGAGGCCCTCAGACTTCAAATGCTTTTTACGCAACTGCCTCGATTGGCGAACCCTCTCTTTTTCCTGCTGCCTCTGTAGAAACGTGGGGGTAGGGTCTGCAGCAAACTCCGGGCTGGAGTCAGGAACAGCAGCTTCTGTCAAGCCAGAAGCGCCGGTCACATCTGCTGCAGGTACTGGCTCGGGCACCGGCTCTGGGACAGCTGTGGAGTCCTCCCTTGCCTCTGCAGGAGCCCCCTCTCCCTCCAAGGGATCCTCCCCCGGCTGGGAGTCTCAGTCCAACTCAGAGTCCCTGTCTGAGTCGGCAGCCAGCTCAGCCTGGCTCATAACATCACTCCCCTCCCCAATAACGCCTTCCTTGCCTGGCGGAGGCCGAGCCTTGGCCGGGTACCGGCGGTGGAAGTGCCACGCCAACTACGGCGCATGGACGTCCACTGCGTCCTCCCAGGCCCGCTCCTCTGGCCCATATCCCAGCCAATCGACCAAGTACTGGAGGCGGCCCTGCCACCGCTGCGAATCGAGGATATCAGCCACCTTGAACTCCTCTACCCCATCGACCAGAACTGGCAGTGGTGAGGGATCACGTTCCACATCGTCCCGCACATCCTTGGCAGCTATTAGCAGGGACAAATGAAACACCGGGTGAACCTGCAAGGATTGAGGGAGCTGTAGCCAGAATGGCACAGGGTTGATCTGCACAGAGATGATGAAGGATTCAAGGAACCGAGCGTCCAGCTTATGGCAGGGGCGGGTCGTCGGTAGGAAACGGGTGGACAGCCAGATGCAGTCCCTGACCTGTAACAGGGGCCCCGGTTGTCGATGTTTGTCTGCCTCCCGCTTATATGCCTCCTTGGCCTGATCGAGCTGTTCCCACAGGAGGCCCTGAATTGCCTGAAGCTCTTGCAGCCACTGGTCGGTGGCTGGCACCGCGGACAGCGTCCCTATCGGCGGAAACCACCTGGGATGGAATCCGTAGTTAGTGAAGAACGGGGTTTGCCGAGTTGAGGAGTGCGTGGTGTTATTATAGGCAAACTCCACCAGCAGGAGGAGCTCAACTCAATTGTCCTGTTGATATCTGATATAGCAGCGCAAGCAGCGCTCCGTCTGCCCATCCGTCTGTGGATGATGGGCAGAGGACAGACGGGGCTCGATGTCCAATTGACGGAGGAGGCACTGCCAAAAGCGAGCAGTGAACTGAGCTCTCTGATCCATCACGATCCCCTCCGGTGGACCATGTAGCCAGAAAACATGGTCCAGGATCAGGCGAGCCGTCTCCTTGGCGGTGGGGATCGCGGCACAAGGGATGAAGTGAGCCATCTTGGTTAGGAGGTCCACCACCACCAAATTGGAGGTGTGACCCTTCGACAGTGGGAGCTCTGTGATGAAGTCCATGGAGACAATTTTCCAGGGCCCCGTGGGCATCGGTAGCGGTTGCAGGAGCCCCGGAGGCTGGCCTGGCGGGTCCTTGGCCCGGCGGCACACGGGGCACATGCGCACGTAGCGATCTACATCCACTTGGACTCTCGGCTACCAAAACTCCCGAGTCACCACTGCAACTGTACACTGTACAGCCCCCAGGTTTTCCATCATGGTGAAGGCGCAGCACCTCTTCCCGACAGGTCCCCGCCGGTATGAACAGATGGCCACAGTGGTATAGCAGCCCATCCCACTCGGTCCACGGCGAAGAGGAGTCCCCTGTCCGGGACCGCCACACTGACGGGTCTTGAGCCTGGGCCTCTCGAATGCGCTCGGTCAGGGTCACCACTTCCACGGCCGACGCGAAGTTTTCGGGGCGCAGGATGGTGGAGTGAACCTCCTGTTCTGGGGTTGCGGTGTACTCAGGCTTCCTGGACAGGGCATCTGCTCGCCGATTGCGGGCACGGGGCACATATTGCAGGTGAAAGTTGAAGCGCGAGAAGAACTGCTCCCACCTCATTTGACGCGGAGTCAACTTGCGGGCGGTCTGCAGGTATTCCAGATTCCGGTGGTCAGCCCACACCTGTAACGGATGGAGGGCCCCTTCCAAGAGATGCCACCAAATCTCAAACGCCGCTTTGATCGCTAGCAGCTCTTTCTCCCAGATAGTGTAATTCCGCTCGGCGGGCCACAGCTGTGAGGCATGGCAACAGCTGGGACTCGGGACCGGTAGGCTGCAAGAGGACCACACCCAAAGCGACGTCCGATGCATCAATTTCGAGGACGAATGGCTTCTTGGGGTCTAGGTGCTGTAGAATAGACTCGGTGGTGAAGTGGGCTTTCAGTTGGTCGAATGCCTGCTGTGCAGCGAGGGTCCACCGGAACGGAGCTTTCCCGTTCAGTAGGCTAGTGATGGGCACCACCAACGTGGCATAGTCCGGGATAAACTTGCGGTAGAAGTTGGCAAACCCCAAAAAATGCTGCACATCCTTGCGGCTGTCAGGGGCCTGCCAGGACACTTATCGCCTCCACCTTGCCGGGGTCCATCTCGATAACTTTTCTGGAAATGCAGTGGCCTAAAAAGTTGACCGCCGGGAGGTCGAATGCGCACTTTTCCAGCTTGACATACAAGCGGTGTTCCCGAAGGCATTACAGGACCGCGCACACATGCACCTCGTGGACACGCTGGTTTGGCGAGTAGATCAAAAAGTCATCCAAGTAGATGATAACAAAGCAGTCCAGGTAGTCCCGAAAGACGCCGTTGACGAGGTGCTGGAACACAGGCCAAACGGCATCACCGTGTACTCATAGTGGCTGTAACGGGTGTGAAACGCGGTTTTCCATTCATCACTCGCCAGATCCGGACCAAATTGTACGCCCCGTGGAGGTCCAGCTTGGTGAAGACGGTGGCATGCCGTAACCGCTTCAGCAGCTCCGGGATCAGGGGTAAGGGGTAGCGGTTCCGGATGGTGATCCGGTTCAAGTCTCGGTAGTCATTGCAGAGAGGAAGCTCCCCTGATTTTTTGCGAACAAACAACACAGGAGCCCCTGCCGGCAAAGTCAATGGCCGCATGAAGCCCCGACGTAAGTTCTTTTCAAGGAACTCCTTCAAGGCAGCCAGCTCAGGCTCCAAAAGTGCGTAGATCTGCCCAGCTGGAATGGGAGCACCAGGAACCAGGTCTATTGCACAGTCATAGACTCAGTGCGGTGGCAACTGGTCGGCCTCCTTCTGGTTGAACATGTCCGCAAAGTCCCGGTATTTCTGTGGCAGCTCCACAGAGGATTCCGGGCCCACGGTCTCCAGGGAAGCCAATAGCCTCTCTGGCAAGCAGTGCTCCTGGCAGTACTCAGACACGAACAGCACCTCGCGCTGAGACCAGGAGATGCACGGATCGTGGCGGGAGAGCCAGGGCATACCCAGCACTAGGGGAAAATGCGGCACTGCCGCCACCAAGAAGCAGGTTTGTTCCACGTGCCCCTGGATCTCCAAAACCACCTCTGGTTTCTGATGGGTAACTGGGCCAGATCTCAGCAGCTGCCCATCGATGGTCTCCATGGGACGTGGCTCGGGCAGGGGAACCAGTGGTATCCGATGGTCCTTAAACTACAGATGGATGAAGTTGCTGGAGGCTCCAGAGTTGATCATGGCCCCCACAGGGGTCAGCAGCGCACTGCCGAAACACACCATGGCAGCCACCAGCAACGGGTCTCGCTTAGGGTCGGGCACTGCTGGCGGGCTCTCGCTTACGGATTCCCCAGGCCATGCAGGCCCTGTGTGCCTGGAGGTTGGCGTTTCCCGGCGGGGCAGAGACCGACAGCTTAGAAGGAGAAACTCGAGCAAAATGTCCACCCAAACCACAGTACAGACACAATCCAGACTGCTTCTGGCGCTCTTTCTCCTCAGCGGTCAGTCAGGGGTGCGTCCCACCGAGTTGCATCGGCTCCTCGGTTGTTGCTGAGCCAGTGGGGGGGCTGGACATGGACTGGCCAGGCGGGGTCTCACGTGGAGTGGATACCCAGGTTCCTCCACTCCCGGCAGCTCTGGAACCGAGGTTTCCAGCACGGCAGGCCTGCCTGCGCGCCTCCAGGCGGCCATCAATGCGGAGCACCTGCTGTATCAGCAGCTCCAGGGTGTCTGGCGGGGGGCTGTGTGCCAGCTCATCCAGAATGTCTGAAGCTAGGCCCACCTTGAACTGGTCCTGCAAGGCGGGGTCATTATATGCCAAGTCCTGTGCCAATAACCAGAACGTTATTGTCGAGGTCGTGTACTCTTGCACCAAACCCTTTCCCTGCTGCAACTGGTGTAGCTGGCAACTGGCCGTCTCCGTTTGAACAGGGTCCCCCCAAACAGTCCTGAAGGCCTGCAAAAAGGAGGCCACACCGTCCAAGACCACACTGTTCTGGCAGAGCATGGGTGTGGCCCATTTGGCGGGCATACCAGAAAGCAGGCTGATCATGAAGGCAACCTGAGCCCGCTTGTTGGGGAAGTCTTGGTTCCGGACCTGAATGTAGAGCTTGCAATTGGCTATAAAAGTCTCTAACTCAGAAGGTTCCCCAGAAAAACGCTGTGGAACTGCCATGGGAATCTTTGGAGCTGGCAGGGCTCATACAGCCTGCAGCTGGCCTACCTGGAGTTGGAGATTCTGTACAGCATGGGTGAGCTGGTCAACCTGCGTTCAGAGTCCCTGATTCTCCTGAGCCTGAACAGCCAGCTGCGTCTTCAATGCTGCATTCTCCTCCTGCAAAGCCTCCATTCTGCCTTAGCCGTGAGGACGGGGCAACAATCTGTCAACATCAGGCGGTGGCTTAAGCAGCAAACGGAGGTAGGAGCCGAGTGTTATGGCTTTTAGTAATAAAGTAGTAAAATAATCAAGAGGTTACATCACCCAAAACAAACAGAAGTAGCAAACTCAATGGCAAGGATTAGCCTGGAACAGGAGGCACGGGATGCAGATTCCCCGGATAGAAGACAGTTGTTGCCCTGTGCCCAGCTCCCCCCAGCGTCTGTCTTAAATACAGAGTCTTTAGCCCAGCTGGGGCTGATCAAACGTCCGTTGGCCCAGCTCACAGCTGGAGGTCCTCAGACTTCAAACCCTTTTCACGCAACCGCCTCGATTGGCAAACGCTCTCATTTTCCTGCCGTCTCTGTAGAAACGTGGGGGTAGGGTCTGCAGCAAACTCTGGGCTGGAGTCAGGAACAGCAGCTTCTGTCGAGCCAGAAGCACCGGTCACATCTGCTGCAGGTACTGGCTCGGGCACCGGCTCTGGGACAGCTGTGGAGTCCTCCCTTGCCTCTGCAGGAGCCCTCTCTCCCTCCAAGGGATCCTCCCCCGGCTGGGAGTCCCAGTCCAACTCAGAGTCCCTGTCTGAGTCGGCAGCCAGCTCAGCCTGGCTCATGACATCTGGTCCCTTACAAGTGGACTTGTTTGCTTCTGGGGAAAATACCAAACTAAAAAGGCATTTCTCCATCGATGGAAGCAAAGGTGCGGAAGCACACGACGCTCTGTCAGTAACGTGGCCTCCAGGGATACACTATGCATTTCCCCCGATCCGGATTGTGCAGAAAGTTCTGACAAAAATCCGCATGGAATAAGCATCTGTGATATTAATGGCACCACACTGGCCAAGGAGACCTTGGTTTTGGTCGCTACTGCAGTTAGCCCAGGCACCTCTGTGGAGGTTGTCCTTGAGGCCGGACTTACTCACTCAGGGTCCAGTGAGCGATCCAGACCCCAAATGGCTGAGTCTGGCAGCGTGGAAATTGAAAGGCAATTTTTAACGCAGCACGGATATGCGGAGAGTGTGGTCAAAACTATACTGGGTTCTCGAAGGGAGACCATGCAGAAAATATATGACAGGACCTGGAAAACGTTTCAGAAATGGTGCAAGGTGAATAAGTCTCTCTGGCAGATGTGAAGGTATCACAAATATTACAGTTCCTGCAAGACAGAGAAAGGGTTGCTTGAAAAGACAAGTTGCAGCACTGTCAGCAGTCCTAACTTTGGATGGGGACTCTTATGTTAAACATTCTCATATCAGAAGGTTTCTGAGAGGGGCAACCTTGTCATCGTTTCCGACCGTGCACAGATTCCCATCATGGGACTTGAACCTGGTGCTGAATGCTTTAACCGGGCCACCTTTTGAGCCACTAAGGAATTCATCGCGGAGACTATCTTTCAAGACTGCCTTTCTCCTCGCGATCACTTCGGGTAGGCGTGTGTCAGAGTTGGCAGCACTTTCTGTAAATGAACATTTGGGCAGACTTGAACAAGACAAGTTAACTTTAGGCTTCGACCCTTCATTCTTACGAAAGTGCCTGTCTTCCTGCTTGCAGGTGATTCATTTGCCAACTTTCTGTCCAAAATCAGTACATCCATTGGAGAAAAAGTGGCGCACTTTGGATGTAAGGAGAGCGATGATGGCCTACATAAAAAGGACAAGTGACTTTTGGTACTCAAATGCTTTGCTGCTGTCTTTTCAACCAAAGACTCTTGGTCAGCGGGCCAGTAAATCGGTCGTTGTGGGATGGATCAAGGCTTGCGTTTTTTTCTGCTATGACTATGTAAAGAAGCCGCGTCCAGTGAATGTGTGGCTGCATTCTACTAGATCAATGGCGACTTTGGTAGGATATGACTCGTCCTGTTTATTGGAAGATGTCTGCAGTGCAGCATGGTGGAAAGAGGCAACTATTTTTATTAAGCATTACAAACTGGACAAATACAAATCGGCCCAGGTGGCATTTGGGTGCTGGGTTCTGCAGGAAGTAATATAGTTAGGATCCCACCCATACATCAGCTTGGGAAGGTCCCAGGCGTAGTGGATTGATCCTCCTGTCAGCCCAAGAATGAAGAGTTGGTACTTATGTGAATGATCATTCTGGGATGACAGGAGGAGCAATCCACGCCCGCCACTATAGTGTGGAAAGTGCTTAAAAGGGTTAATAGAGGGCAGAAAACTGAATCAGTTACGCTAGGGAAAGAAACTGGCTGGAAAGGGACAGGAGCCGGTTAAACGTTTTTTTCAGCTAGCTCATGGATGGCTCCTGCATATGCTGGTGTGAGGATCAAACCCAGGCATATTGTGGATTGCTCCTCCTGTCATCCCAGAATGATCGTTCACGTAAGTACCAACTCTTCATTCCCTTCAGATGACAGAAGTGTGGTCTTATGATACAAAGAAAGAAGATTTAATCTTAGTACAATTTCAAAGATAAGAGAATTTTTGGAGAGTATGTTAAAGATTTTGAAGGGGTAATGCCCAAAACCAGAGAGGGAAAAAAGACACGGAACAAAGCTCAAAGGAAGAAAGCAATGGAGAAGATGACAAAAGTGCTCAGGCCAAGGCAAGTGTGGATATGGACTATGGTGATAAGGTCTAAAAGTGGCCTCAAAATTTCTCTCTTGGAATATAAGAGGGGCTAACTCTGCTTATATTTCTCTGAATGTTCTCCCAAGAATGATTTTTTTCTTCCAAATAATATCAGTTTAGACTAAAGAAATGTCATTTAAACAATGGCAAAAGGATTTGTCAAAATTTGGTTTGGGAGGGAAAAAACCCAGAGTGAGACATAAAGGTATGCAAGACTTGAAAGAACAAGGAGGCCTTGATTTGCCAAATTTGAAAATTTATTTTGCCGCTTCCTATATGACATGGAATAAAAAATGGATTATATTGAAAGATAATAAAGTTTGGAATTTAGAAATTCATGATTTCAGATTTTGATGCCATGCATATTATGGTATAGAAAAGTTAAAGTTAATGTTGTTTTTAAAAATCATTGTATTAGATGTGCCTTATTAAAGATTTGGAATAAGTATAAATTGAGATTATGTCCAAAAACTTTGATGTGGAGCTCTTCACAAGAGGCCTTTTATAGAACAGAAATGTGAGCTTATCAAAAATGGTTGATATATTATAACTTCTTTGAGAAAAAAGCCACTCCAACAATTACAGGAAGAATGTGTTAACTTACAGTGGCTCTCATACAGACAATTATGTATAAGATTTAAAGAAGATAAGGGTAATAAGTGTGATAAGACTAAATCTGATTCGGAAATATTGTTGTTCAGATGATGACCACTTGATTGCTAAGGTGTATACGTTTTTGCTGAAATTTGATACGGAATAGAAACAAGTTGGGCAAAGAATTTTGGATACAATATATACTTGAATCAACGGGAAGAGTTATTGACAAAAGGAAAACTATTATAAGATGATGTACCGTTGGAACCTTACACCTGTGGGACTAGCAAAGATGTATAACATTGCGTTGGAAACATCAGGATTGCATCAGCTCATATGTGGTAGATGTTGATTAAACAAATCTGGATGAAGATATAAAAAGATTTTATGCAAAAATGTTAAAGTCTCAGTTAACTAAAAAGCCTGAATTATGTCTGTTAGGAATCTAGGAAGAGTATACAAGATTGGATAAGAAGCAACACAGACTGGTACAACATATATTGTCAGCAGCAAGATAACGTTGTGTATGCAAAGTATTGTAAAAAATCAGAGTTCCCGACAGTGGATGAATGGGTAAACAGACTGGTGGGAATTATTGAAATGGATGAATTTAGACACAGGCTAAAAGGCAGAATACAAAATGAATGTTTGTCTCAGTGGAAGTGGTTGATTGATTTCTTTAAAAAGAGTAAGTTTTGATATTTAAAATTAATATTACTAAATGAGAAATATAAAAGTAGATTTAGAAGCTGTATTCTGTTTGTTATTTTAAAATTGTTTTAAATTTTTTTTTTATGTAATATAGGTGATTATTAACTTTCAATGACTGATCATTAGTATAAAGTAATCGAGAATAAGTTAATAATGAATTTGAGAAATTAAATAAGTAAATAAAATAAATGATAAGTAACAATGAATGATTATGGGACAAAATGAGTGACTTAATAGATAGGAGTAAATGTTTAAGTAATATGAACTGTTTGCAACAAGGGTGGGAACTAATTTTAGTTATTTTTTGTTAGTATTTGTTTTAGATATGCATAGAATATGATGTTTGTTAATGTTTGAATGGATGTATTTTTTGTTGTGATTAGACTGTTGTTTTTCTTACTTAATAACATTTTTTAAAGAGACAAAAAGAGAGAAACATCCATTTTCTCTTCATCTTAATTTGCAATTTTGCAATCAGGGCTGTAGAAGCTTCCTGCTAAACTTATTGGACTTGATCAGACAGCATGCAAAATTTCTATCACTGTCTCAGGAATAAAGTGGTACAGATAATGTCCACCTGTATCTTGCATAGGGTGAATAGTTCTTGAGCAGATACTGCCCCCATTAGACATCTTTACTTTTGTAATATATATAAGGATGAGAGGACTCAAGATTATGCAGGGAAAAGTTTCAGTTTGGAATCCAGGGTTCAGTGAGTCTATTTGTTAAAATGTGTGTTTTGAGAGAATGTTGCAAACGTTTTACTGTATGTTTGACATCAGTGGTATTGCTGAGGCTTGCTTTCTTATTTATTTATAGGGAAGAGATCATGATTTGTTTACTTTCAGCACACTTTTAAGTTCCATTCTGTTGTTTCCTGTTTCATCTTTGCAACTCTCTTGATATTATCGCACCTACGCCAATTGCTAATTTCACTCAATTTATTCCCCGATATGCTTTTCTAGTGCTCCAGAGCTGCAGTTCTATACTAGTGCAGCTGCTGTGGTCATGCTGATTCCAGCTTGGATCTTTTTCATGGTGAGAAAGGTTGGGGGGATGATGGGAGGTTCATGTGAATCTAAAACACTGCCGCTTACTTATGTTTGATTAGAAAAGCGAATACAGTGAGCCCTCTACTTTTGCAGGGGTTAGGGCACAAGACCCCCATGAAAGTAGAAAAAAAGTGAATAAAAATAAAAATAATGAACGCTATTTTTTAAAAATTGAAAACACTTTTCTAGTAATCTCTAGGTCCTCCAGAGTGATTCTGTGGTCAACTTGTGGTAGAAATGGACCACAGAGTCATATTGGAGGGACTTAGCGATGCCCAGAGAACTGTTCTTTGTAGGAGTTTCTGGGTCCTCCAGTAGTGCAAGTGCACCATAGAATCGCATTGGAGGACATGGAGATTCCTAGAAGGAACATATTTTTTCTGTTGCAGAGACAGAGTAAGATTTTTTTAAAAAAATTTAAATGAAATAACCTGTGAATAATCAAATCTGTGAATGCTGAGCCAGTGGAAGTGGAGGGCCCACTGTAATGAAGCACATATGGAAATAATTAGAAACTACTCTTCCAAAATTTTAGTTGGTTTCCTGGAAGACCCTGGGATGATAAGAAGTTTGATGTAAGGGACAGAAATTGGTGATCAGAATTCTACAAAGTTATCTTTTTTAAATTATACCCCTTGAAAACACAGGACTTCCCTTTAGAAAGTGATAAGTAACTTTCTCAGGTAGCAGATGCTGGCGGGTAGTGAAGATGGCCGCTCTCTTAGCCGTTTCTGCTAAACTCCACTGGCCATTCCCTTCCCCCTGGAGGAGGGAGCTGCACATGTCATGCAACTTCTTCTGCACTCTCTGAAGTAGCCTTGGCATCGTCAGGTGTAATGGAACAGCCTAAACTACTGACAGTGTTGTAGGAAGCTTCAGCTCACCGTCCAGTTGGCTTCTGTATGTAGAAGGATGAGGGACCATCTTTCATGTATATTTCTGAGGTTTTGTTTTGTTTTTTAGGATATGCCAATAATTGGGAAAAGCGGAAGGAGTTTCCAGTATAACCAGGACATTGTTGTGCTGCTCCTGATCGATGGAGTCCTTTTTCATCTTCAAAGTGTTACAGCCTATGCCCTGATGGGCAAGATTTCTCCCGTAACTTTCAGGTGAAAACTCTATTTGGCTGTGGGTTAGAAATGAGGTCCCTTTCTATATTTCAGCAGTAAATGTTCTGCCATTTTGTCCAGACTTTAGTCTTCATGGCAAGTTACAGTGCTATTTAAAATGGAGACGGGGTACACAAAGGAGATGAGTGTGGGGGGAGTGGTGCTGTATGGCTCCACAAAGCTGTGCACCCTTGCCTTTTTCTTTGAACTTGAGGTGATTTTTAGTACATTGGCAAGAATTTCAGAGTCCCTGTTCTTCAGTTCAGATTTACTGAAGAGGAGGAATAGTGGTGCTGGATGAAGCATAAGAAAAGGCCATGATGGGTCAGATGAGACGAGTATCTAGTCCAGCATCCTGTTCACACAATAGCCACCAAGTTGCCTATGCAAAGTTCACCAGCAGAACATGAGAACAGCCGCACCTCCTGGCTTGATTCTTAGTGGTTAATCTTAAGTAGAGTAAACATATCCAGTTATGCATGGGCCAGTGCCTGGGGGCTGGGGCTAATTTCTCCCCCATCCCAGTCCTACAGCTGCACCTGCCCAACAGTGTGTAAAAATACTTCCCTTTTCAGCTATGTCCCAGCTAACATGATAACCAGAATTGATGATTCTTCATTCTGGTTGCCATTTCAGCAGGAATATGGCCAAAAAGGAGATGTAGGGCATTCTGAAAATTGTACCACAAAAAAAAAAAAAGTTTTTTTTAAAAAATGAGAGACTTCAGAGGCCTTTGGGCAGAAAAAGCTTCAAAAGCTGAGGAAAGAAGATTTTTGGCCATGTGCAGACCTGGCTTTAATTTAAACATGTAAATGCTATGTTTGTTATTGTTGTTACATACCTTCAATTATGGCAACCCTAAGGTAAAACTGCCAAGGAATTTTCTCGACAAGGTTTGCCGTCATCTTCTCTGAGAGAGTGTGACTTGCCCAAGGCCACCCAGTGGATTTCCATGGACAGTTTGAAGCCTGGTCTCCCTGATTGTGTGGTGCAGTTGAGCATTGGAGCCCAGGGTTTCATTCTGCACTTGGCCATGGAAACCCACTGGGTGGACATATCAGACACGTTCAGCCACAGAAGACCCCATGATATAAGGTTGCCATAACTCAGAAAGAACTTGAAGGCACACAACCCTCCAACACTCAGACCATGACAACACACTGGCTCTGTGAAGAGGTCTGTAGCTGGCCCAGAAAGACCAGGTGAAGGTGCCAGATGAGTCTCTGTGAGGATAGCATTGCTCAGACGAATTGCTGTCACCACCACCACCAGGATCCTGTCTCATTTGAATTTAGAGCATTTCCGGCTCATAGACTATAACTTCCAAATTCAGATTAATTTTGGTTAATTCTGTAAACAAAACAAAAAATGGCTTACAGTCCTGCAAGAAAGTAGGTAAGTGAACATGCAGGCCCTTGTGGGCCACATAGCCTATTCCTTGGCATTGGCCATCTTGAACGCCTTCTTGTTGTGAGCTCACTAATAATGACAGTATTATTTGTGTGAGTTAAATTGGCTGAATAGTGGACTAAGAGTGGAGAATATCATCCAGAACACACACAAGCTATAGGAATCCGAGCAGGCTCTCAGTACATTGGAATCAAAGCTTAATGAACGCTTGGAAATAAATCATTAAAAAATAGTTCATCACCGAAATATGTTAACATTTTGAATTATTCTGAAATTACTTATTTAGTTGTTAAATGCCAATGACATTCTTTTATTTTCTTTTTCTTAAGGTCCTTTCCCAGTGCTCAGTATTTAATTTGTTACTGTCCATATCTTCCTGTTTAAAATAACTTTTTTAAAAAAAAAAATCATAATTCCTGTGATAAACCTTTGTGAATATTGTTCCAAAATGGTCAAAGGCTTGTCCTGTTTTTTCTTTCCCTCCATTTTCTTTCCTCTTTCTCAGCGTTGCCAGCACAGTCAAGCACGCACTGTCCATCTGGCTCAGCATCATTGTGTTTGGTAACAAGATCACCAGCCTTTCAGCCATCGGGACAGTTCTTGTAACAATTGGAGTTCTGCTTTATAACAAAGCAAAACAGTATCAGCAGGCAACCATCCAGAGCCTGGCAATGGCATCTTCCCCCAGTCATCTCAAACTACAAGTGAAGACATGGAGCCACTAATTCCAACAGATCTGAAACCGTATGAATGAGTCGACCCTCATCCTTTTGCCATGACTGTTCCACAGTGAACAGTGGTTTTTTCCCAGAAGTCTTTCCCCGGGCAATCAGCAGTGCCAGGGCACCATTGACTGGGTATGTTCTTCAGTCAATAAAAATTGGAGACTACGCAGCAGAGAGTTCTTTGGCAAATGGATGTAAAGAAGAGAAAAGTGTTATGAATAAGCCGGAATGGCTTCAGCTCTTGACTTTTATTGAAAAAAAGAAACACAAATATGTAAGAAGTTCACATAGGGTCTGGCCTCTACCAAAACAATGTGAAATGTGGCATCTTTGCCTGTCATTGTCTGCTGCAGGGAACTTTTTTCACTCTGTATGTGAGCAGAAGCAATTGCATTTTGAAAGACGAGTCAGTTTTTTATCTGTATGTTAGCTGATTTTGATTGCCACCGTTCGACCCAGCTTCAAGGACCAGAGAAAGAGTGTCACTGTCAGACAGCAAAGGAAATCAAATGGGTTGCCAGGACTCTCAACCATTAGCATGTGTCATCTGCTGCATAAACGCCTGAAACACAAATACACACTGATGAACCACCTCTAGGAATGGATACCACTGTCCTTTTTGAGACATTCAAGCATGCGTGAGATTACATCAGCAGTTTTCAACAGCTGTCCTATGCACAGACCAAGTTTTCATTTGAAATGGTAAATTTAGTATAATGCAATACTTTTCTGATTTGAAATGTAGGAAGGGTTCTTAGGACCAGGACAGAAAAATACTTTGCACAAGAACTGGCCCTTTTCCCATTTCAATATGCTGCAGGGAGGCAATAACTGATGCTTTGAATGTGTGTTACCTGATTAATGAAGCATTCCTTCAGAAGAGTACTCTGAAAAAGGAACAAAAAGAAGGAGGAGACCTCTTTCTCTATCTTTCAGTATGGCAGCCTTCAAATATAGCAGTCATATTTGTGTACATGAGATTGTAACAAAGGTGGAGGAATCATTCCTTAAGTTTCTGTTTTGGATTGTGATGTATGACCCTCATCAGCATTTGGCTTCATCAGAAGACTGTCCTCTCCTATCCTTGAAGGCAAATACATTCAAACAAGGAAGCTGCTGTCTTATACCCTATCCAGCCATTAGTCCATCTAATGCAGGGATGGGTGAAATGTAGCCCATGAGCCACTTGCAGCCCTCAGGAACACCAAGAAGATCTCTCTAGTCCCCAGCCCCACCAAAGATAGAAAATTTAAAAAATAAAATAAGAATAAATTAAATTTGGGGGCTGATTTTGGGAGATTCTTTTTGTCCCCAAATGGGCCAAGGCTGCCTAAAAATGCAGTGTTTTTCTTCCCCTTACCCTGCAAAGCCCCCAAATGTCCCCAAAACAGAAAAGGAGAGAGAGAGAATTGCCCCAAAATCAGCCAGAAGTGACATCGAGTCACTTCAAGCATGTCTAAAGTCACTAGTATGGCCCACCAGATGGGTTCTAGGAGGTAAAATAGATCAGATTCCATCAGTATGATCTTGCTTTACCTTATGGAGGAATGAGTCAATTTTGCAAGAAAAAAAGATCAAATCAGTACATGGCACTTAAGTACCTCTGAGTTCTAACATTTATAGAACTGGAGCTTTGAAAAGTTACCTTTTGGATAACCACCCCTAGAGTTCCCTGTGCTATGCTGGTAAAGGGATTCTGGGAGCTGCAGTTCAAAAAAATGAAATTTTACACATACTGAATTTTGAGAGTGGGTGGGGCATAGGTTCAAAGGTAAAAAAATTAATCTCTAAAGATACTGACATCTGACCACAGCCAGTCTTATGCAAAAAAAAAATCAAAAAAAAAAAAATCACCACAACCTACCAACATATCTTTGCAACTCTAACAGGAGTTCTACAGATGAGTTTTCAACAAAAGTGGATATTTAGAAGCTGAATTCTGCAACCATAACCCAGTTCTGCACTGTTTCTTCACTTGGCAGAATTGTAGCATGCAGGAATCCTATCTGATTGATGGAACACCACCTTTGCATGCAAGGTTCAATCTCCACACTGTCTAGATTAAAGGATCAAGTGGGAGACAGTATGCTGGACACATTGAAGGGCCACTGCCTGTCAAGTATTGATGGCACTGGGCTGTATCCAGCTGAAAAGCATGCCTCATTCGGTTCAAAGGGTCTACTGAAAAAAAAAAATCCTGTATAGGATTCCAGTCTAAGTATGGCTGTATTTTCACGTGAATGCAACAATAGTTCTGAAGAGGGGAAGTCTCCTATATCACAGTCACAGTTTGAGAAGTTACTTTTTTGGACTATCGCTTCCCTAGTCTCCTAGACAGTACAGCTACTAGTCATGCTGGCCAGAATTTCTGGCACTGTAATGTTTGAGTTCTAATGAGCTATATTAAAAGAAGCACTCCCTGTTATATCTCTAGAAAATGAGAATTCCTCTTGCAAGCTGACCTTCATTGTGACTACTTGTATTAGAGTTTGCTTTAAATATTCTGCCTGATTAATCATTTATATGCACTTCTCAAAACAAACAGAAGTCTTTTAATTGGTTCAGCTAAGCAATTTGTTGATGATAAAACAGAAAAGCCCTACATTTTCATAGATATATATGTGGATGTTTTTCAGTGCTGCTTAAACGATCAGATTTAGGGTAACAGTTGTTGATAATAAAATAAGTTTTTACTACCTTTCTTTAGAGAGCCAGTGGGATGTAGTTCTTTGAGCACTGGACTATGACCGTGGAGACCAGGGTTCAGTTGTCTGCTTGGCCATGGAAACTCACTGGTTGACCTGCATCGCACACTCTCAGCCCCGTGATAGTCAGAAATGACTTGAAGACATACAACAAACTTTGTTTAACGGGCTGCCTCTTCCTGTCCATCCAATTGCAGCCCATTCAATGCTGTATCACAGAGATGGGCAAACTTCAAGCTTGCAGGATATATTTTGTGTGTGTGTACTCCTCTCCCCAATTTCCCCCCTAGAATGCTGAATGCTGGACAAAATGGTGGTTCAGAAACTAGGGTCAGTTATGTAGTAGTTGTCAATTTATGGTACTCCAGAGTTTTGGGCGCTACACACACACACACACCCCAGAATCCCCTTTCCTTTAGCTGTGCTGGCCAGGGCACTTGGGAGTTGAAGGCCGAATATCTGTCAAACTAAAAGCTGAGAACTACTGAGCTGCCACAGCCTGTTAACCACATACTGATATATCTACCTCTGAGTGACCAGATATTAACATTCTAAAACTGCCCAGCGGTACTGAATAAAAACTTGGGTAAAAGGAACCACGTTGTACTCCTATTTTACAGATGTAGAATATTGAAGGAGCAGTATAAATAAATAGCATAAGGACAACCATGGGAGTGATATCTTTTCTTGGAACTTTACTTACTCTCATTAAATTAGTGGGAGTCTGTGAGGATTTAGAATTATATAATTGGAATGAGCCCCCAGGTCACTGAATCCAACCTCCTGCTCAGTGCAGGAATTGCAGCCATGACATGCCTTTCAGTCCGGCCTCTTTTCAAAGTTGTCCAGAAAAAGAGATCTCACCACCTCTAGCTAATTGGTTTCATTGCCAAACTGCTCTTAATGGAACCAATTTCTCACAGAGATATTGGAAGCCACACAGAATCCATAAGCTGTGTTCCATCTTCTCCCCATTGCTGCTTCCTGGCCGGTTCTACCATTATGTCGAGTGCAAGGCCATCTCAAGCAGCAGATTTTGGGTGCCACAAAAGGATTAAAGACTTGAGAGTTACTTATTTTGTTGTTATTGCTGTATTTTTCTGCCAGGGATGGAAAGAGCTGCCTTTTAGATTTTCTATGTAAAAACAATACTGGGCTGCCTTGTGTGTATGTAGTATGCACCTTGTTATGGATAGGTCATTGTGGAGGGTGTATACTGCTTACTTCATGTAGCAAAATGTCTTGGGCTGGCCCTGCTTTGCTCTATGCTCTTCATGCCAAGGCAGAGTACATTGATACAGATCTCTGTAACAGAGAATCCTCAGAATATAGTTCTGAGATGGAGGCTAAGTGCATATCTCCAACATTCAGTGATGAAAACCAAGACCTGTGTGGTGGAGCAAGATCAGAATGTAGTTGAGATGGCAAAAGTTTTTAATGAGGATGAACACACAAGTGAGGAGGAGCTGCAGCAGTTTCCTTGTGCTTGAGCCTACTGGGATGGGCAAGATCCCCCCACTCCCCCCTCTCTCCCCCTCCTTCACTAAGTTAATTGAGAGCAAACTAATTTTGCACTTTGAACTCAGTTTGCAACAACGGAAGTCAGCTGAAGGCAAAGGGAGAAAGTGGGAGAAGAGAGAAACTGGGACATTGTAAAAGCAGCTGAAAAAGTTGGGATGACTATCAGGACTGTCACTGCCAGATTGGGACAGTTTAAGGGCATGGAAGCAGGCAGAACGTTGATAGGCTTCTGCTGACAGATCTCTTGGTGACTTGAAGTAGATTGGCAAGAAGTGCTTACTCAGAACTTGAAAAGTTACCTTTTTGGACTGCTAGTTCCCAGAATTCCCCCAATCAGTATGGCCCCTTTTTGAAGAAGAACAAAAGGATCCCCACCCCCATTGTACTGTTGAAATGAAGAAAGCTCAGTTCTGGTACATGAGGCAAATTATTAGGCTCAGAGAATTGTTCATGCTTTTACACCAGACTCCAGGAAGTAGAACTTGCATTTCTAGAAAAAGAGAATTTGGTTTTCACAAGCCTGAAATCTACTCATAGTGCCTAACAGAATTCTTGTTACTCTTGCCAAACTATTATTCCCAGGATGTTTAGGGGAGACCATGACATTTAAGAAGGGCAAGGTTGTTAAACCAATTCACAGCTATGGTGCGGATAGGCTTTGGCTGTCTTGCATCCAAAATTTCAACAGTTTCAGTTCTCCAGACATGTTGTTGACACATCAGCACTTCGAGAATTCCTTCTAAAGAATAGCATGTACAAGCTAACTTTGTACCTCTCATTGCAAATACAGATAATGCCAGATAAACAGTTACTTGGATGTTTTCCCCAGAAATGGAAACATACCTTTTTCTTCCTGTGAAAATTTGAAGACTAAACATTTTGCTAGTGCTTTTGCATTGGGGCCAAACTTTAGATTACTGGACATTAATGTAAGATATAAAATACAGCAGAGTCTTGGTTATCCGACCTTCATTCATCCAACATTCCGGATTATCCGATGTCGCGGCTGCCTGGGGGTGTGGCTGTAGGCATTTCCACGCCCCCAGACATGCCCAGATATGCCCCCAAAATGGCGGCTGCCATGGGCTTCTGGATTATCCGACGATTAGCCCGCCCGTTTATGCCAGATCACCGAGACTCTACTGTATTATCTGTTACACTCTTTGCATACTCACTCTTTTAGTATTTACCTAATGTAGAGCAGCCTTTTCTGGCCTGGAGCTTTCTAGATATTTTGGACTACATAGCTCATTGTGGACAGTAGCCTTGGAATGATAGGAAGAGTAGTCCACTACAGTAGGCTGGAAAATGCTGGTATGGAATGTAGAATGCCCTTCATGTTGTCAATCAGCTGTCAGTCAGCTTTCAGTTTGGGGAAAGACTTTTGGGCTGCAACTTCCAGAATCCTCTGACTGTGCTAACTAGAGCATTCTTGGAGTTGTAGAGGAAAAAGCAATATTTTAAAGCTGTAATTAGCTTGATGAAACTGTGATGTCTGTTTAAAATTCCAGTTAACCAATCATGTAGATTTCATTTTGTCATTTGCATAAAATGCAAACGGATAAGCTATGGGACTTGCTTGCTACAATGTTTGGTTTTTTTAAAAAGAAAGAAATTTACAACAGTGCATAATCCTGTTCCTGTCCACTGTTTACTTCTAAGATGTCTACTTTGATAAATTAAAAATTAAAATTAAAAATGTTGACTGGGTGCCTATTTAAATGTGCATGCTCTTTGAGAATGACATGTCCCAAAAAGTTTTTGGCATTGGTGTAAGGTGAAAAATTTTCCACTGCTATATTTTCTGTTTGTTATCCACTCCTATACCACTGTTTGGTTCCATTTATTAGTAACAAAATTAGTCAGATACAATACAAGTCAAATTGGACACATGGAATGGACACTATATCAATTAAATGTAAAATAAAAGTAGGAATTCCAGTTGGTCCTCCACTTTCCCAGGGTTAGGGGTATAAGATCCCTGCAAATGTGGGAAAACCACAAATAAAATAAAAGTCATCAATATCTTTTTTTAAAAAAAAACTGAGAACACTTCTCTAGGAATCTCTAGGTTTCTGGGAAAGTGGGCCATAGAATCACACTGGAGGACGTAGCAATGCCTTCAGAAATGTTCTCTTTAGGAATCTCTAGGTCCTCTAGTGCAACTCTGTAGCCCACTTCCAGTAGAAGTGGAGCACAGAATTGAGATTTCTAGAGAGAACATATTTTTCTGTGGTGGGGCAAATAGAGTGAGAACTTTTAAAAAAATTAAATTACCCATGGATGATCAAAACTGTGAGTGCTGAATTCATGAAAATGGAGGGCCAACCATAATGTTTCTTTCAGACAACTATACTAGCAATGGTCTTTATTTATGCTCACAATTATTTCAGCATGCTAAAGTTAAAAAACAAACATCTGTTCAGTGCATTTGTTATTGATTTCCTTAAAATCTAATGCAACATAAGTAGGACTTTCATTTTTGTAGAGAAGGCCCCTAAATTTAGCAAGCATATGGTTTTCATGCTGAAGATTCCAGGTTCACTCTCTGGTATCTCCAAGGCACACTGGAAAAGATCTCTGCCAGAAACCCTGAAGTGCTGTTGTGGATAGTGTAAAATCTACTCCAGTTGTTCTCAGTTTGAAGTTCTCCAGATGGGACCTTTGGGACCTGGGTGACCTTTGGCAAGTCACACTCTCTCAGCTTCAGAGGAAGACAGAGGCAAACCTCTGAACATATGCTGCTAAGAAAATCCTGGGGTTGGTTCACCTTAGGGTCACCATAAGTCAGAAATGAAGGCACACAAGAACAAGAATTTGTAGACATCCCAAACTTCTTCAAATGCACGAATTCCTATCTCATCTGGTAGATTGACACGTACTTGAAGAAAGGACTGAAATCAGTAAGGACAAATTGAACTGAAATGTAAAAAGTACCACAGTGACAATTAACAGTTATCGTTAAAACAGTTGTTTGATAGGCAACAGTGTACCATCCTATATTTCACAACAAAAACTGGAACACATGTGGTCAAACAACATCAGAATGTGGTCAGTATGACAAAAATTATTAATGAAGAAGAACATAAAAGCTAGGAGAGGTTTCAGCAGTTTGCTTTTGCCAGATCCTATTGGGAAGGGCAAGATTCTTTCCACTGCTCTCCCCTTCCTTGGTTTATTTGTGTGCAAACTATTTTTGCACTTTGAACTCAGTTTGTAGCAATGGAAGTAAGCTGAGAAGTGGGAGGAGGAAAGAAAAAAATGTGACATTTTTAAAGAAACTTAAAAAGTGAGATGACTAACAGTTAATTAGGTCTCTCACTGCCAGATTGGGACAGTTGAAGGATATATAACCAGGCACCCTTCTATTGATACACCAGTCAATACATGAAGTGTGATTTCTGATGTCAGAGTTGTGTCCATTTGTTGTTTTGCATGGAGCAGTACTGGGTAAATTCCAGCCTTCCAGCTCTTGGACAGTAACTTCCAGTATGACTCATTGTTGGCTATGGTGGCTAGGGATGATGAGAGTTGCAGTCCAACACTAACTGGCCACCCTTGGCATGGTGACTGGCTTACCTGTCCTAAATAGAATCTAGTAGGAAACTGATGGCATATATCACATTGGACCTCCACAAAGGCCTACTCTGCCTCCTTATCGTGGTATGGAGGGGATCCTGGACTCTCAAAAGCAACACCAGTGGAGTGGAAGTTTTAGTAGGTTTTTCTGGTACAGTTTTGACCATAGTGACAGTGGTGAGATATGTTGTCTACTCAGACAGAGTAAACATGAAGAGGCTCATCACAAGAAGGCTACCTGGCCACAGTAACAGTGAATACAATGACAGTGTGAAATACTTGGAATGTGCATTAGTAGAGAGAAGTTAAGTACCCACACTAATAGAATTACAGTTCAATTTAATGGAGGATGTCATACTGAAAACATGAGGCGTATGCACCTCTGACTTTGTGGATGACATGATTAGGTCTCAAAGAACATTGTCAGAACATAGGGACGAACTTTTATCTATGTTAACCACAGGCTCTGATCTGTGGTTCACATGTCTGTGCATCTCTGTTGTGAGGCAGGTTGTTGCTTGTGAGTAACATTTTTAGGCCAGCTGGTTGTCTATAAACATGTCCAGGCCCTACCACGAAAGGCTTGTGTGAGAGAAACACAATTGTTCAAGGAAATGGGCTGTAATTTATTCACTGATGATACATTTGAGTGGTTCTACTTAGAAACTGTGGAAACAAGTGTTTTTTATAATTTTCTCTTCAAGTTTTGCCTTGAAATTTGTACCGCTTCCTCCTTTTTGGGGGGTGGGGGATGAGAAAAGAGGCACTTTCCTGCTATCTCAGTAACATTTGCTCCAGGGGCCTGCATTGCTAATGATTCAACAGCTAGTCCTGAGCATGCGTGCAGGATGGGAAGAGGAACATAAACTTCCATACTCTCCAACTGTTTCAGTTTGACAGGACAGTTCTGACTAATCCTCTATCATCCCACTTTTCTGGCTGCTTTTTATTAAAAAGTCCCAATTTTTATCTCCTCTTCCCCCATATATTCCCCCATATCCTTACTTCAGTTTCTGCAAATGGAGTTCAAACTGCGAAAGTAGTTTGGCCTCCATTAACTTAGCAGGGGAGAGGAGCTAGTAGAATCTTGCCTTCTTCAGAAGACTCCAGCAAAAGCAAACTCCTGCAGCCTCTCCTAGAATGTGAGCTCTTCTGCTTTCATATCTTACCATCTTGGCCATACTCCAATGTTGCTTGCTCACACTTGTCCTGGTTTTCATCTGTGAAATGTTGGAATGTAGGAACTTCTATTCCACTTTTCTAGTTTTTACGCGCCTTTTGGGAAGCTAACTGTAGTTAAAAGCTATAAATAAGTGTAATTTATAAAAATCCATATATGTATAAATCAAAATGCTTAATGTTTACCTGTCTCAACAGGAAACTTGTCATTAAATGACAAAAGATACTTAAAGTCTAAAGAAGTCAGTGCTTTGGAAAGTTGCTTGTATCAGACTAGAGTCCCCCAGCCAACAGCGCCAATAGCCATCCTGCATGGGGAACCCTGTCAATCTACCAGTTAAGTAAGGTATGGTGTTGTTAATTTCCATCAAGTTGGCTTCAGCTTATGGAGATCCTATGAACAAGAGATTTCAAGACTTGAGATCTTGAAACTCGGGACGATGGCTTCCTTGACCTACAACGTGTTCACCCCCTTTTCTTACTGCCTTCCATTTTGCCAAGCACGACTGCCTTTCTAATGGGTCATGTCATCTTGTGATGTTGTCATGTACCTTCAAGTTGTCTCCAACTTATGGCAGCCTTATCATGGGGTTTTGTTGCTAATATTTGTCCAGAGGGAGCTTGCCTTTGCTTTCCTCTGAGGCTGAGAGAGTGTGACTTGACCAGAGTCACCCAGTGGGTTTTGATGGCTGAGCTGGCATTTGAACCCTGGTCTTCAGAACAATTGTCCAATGTTCAAACCACTAAACCATCCTGGCTCCCATTTCCTGATATCCTTGATTTAGTCATCTTGGTGTCTAAGGACAATTCAGGCTTGATCAGCTCCCATTTATTCATCTTTTTGGCAGTCCGTGGTATCTGTGGGGGCCTTTCTGCACTACACTGTCATAGTGCTATTATTCCACTTTCAACCTCCTATGGACTCCTGGGCTTTGCAGTTTATGGAGGGGCCTTTAGGATTCTCAGCCAGAGAGCCGTTTGGCCTCGGGAAACTACAAACCCCAGAATTCCAGAGGATGTTAAAAGTGGAATAATAGTACAGAACAGGATAGAACAGAAAGGCCCTAGCTCAGCGTCACATGGTATTCAATGTGCAAAGTGATATTGTGGCACCTTTGAGACTGAGAGAAAGAAGCCTCTAGCATAAGCGTTCGTAAACCGAGTCTACTTCACAGATGCATAATCGGTATTCAATACCATACGTAAGTCTAATTCAATTGATATCTATAAACAGCTCTCCTATGGGTCATGGCGGAAGAAGGAAAAGAAATAAAGGGTTGAAAGAACTCGGAAGGGTGATGCGCTATGTGCATCGACCAGATGAAAGATCTATGGGCTCCCTACCTTGGCTACGGCTGTCAGAGGCCGACGGCGGAATTTCCTCCCCGCTTTGGTGACGTCAAACTCTCGAGCCGGAAGTAGTGCATAGTGTGTACGCTGTGCTTCCGGGCTCTGGGTCTGCTGCAGGTGTGGTTGTGGAGGCGGTGGTGGCAGGGGCCGGAGGGAAGGTGGGAGAGGTTGAGAGCGAGCTGAACTGCCCCCGGTCGTCGTGCGGGCGGGCTTTCGTTGTGACTACAGGCGCTCCCAAGGGTCTCGGGCGGAGGGAATAACGGTTTCCGAGGGAAGGGGCGGACTGAGGGCTGGGCGGCCTGCCTTGGAGGGGTGGCGTGGGAGCGTTCTCATTCATCACCCGCATCGTTTATGTGTGTATGTGGAGAGGGACAGAAAAAAACAGAGGCAGACAGGCGATGGTGACCTGTTTGGGGTTCCATTTTCCACTGCGGTGATCAGGGGGATTTTAATTTTGTCCCGTGGCAGTTGAAGACAGTAGAAATTCCTCCGGGTGATTAAACTGCGTTTGTCTGGGTTCCGTGAGAAAGTTGCTCGCAGTTTTATACTTTAAAAAGTTGTGCCCGTTATGTGTTGCTACCGCTACTAATTTTTCAATCCTTACAGGAGGTGTGTGAGGTAGGCTTATAAAACTAAAGTCAGCTCAGCAAAGTTGGGTGGCTGCGTGGGGATTTAAACCCGTGCCTTCATCTGCCTTATTGTCTTAATCTGTTGTTTTAGCCATGACACCTGACTTTTTTGTAAGACTGTCAGGTTCAAAGTTTAGTTGGGATTGAGGTTTGTGTTTTATTTAAGGAAGGTGGTTACGCAGTTTTCAGTTACTCTTACGTAACTTTTATTCTATTCCCATAGCTTTTCTTCAATGAGTATAGAGGCACGTGTAACTTAATTTGGTTTTATGCTTTTCATCTTAAATATTTTTGTGCTACAGTTTTCCATATAGAGAAGCAGATAGTGGAAAACAGGTAATGTTATCTTGTACAGTACAGCTTTCCAAACTTTTCATGTTGGTGACACACTTTTTAGACATGTATCATTTTGCAACACAGTAATTCAGTTTTACTAGCAAACCCGAGGTTAAACTAACCCCTTATAAGAGATATTGACACATGCATAAATTTTAATAAGAAACTACATGAGGACACAACATATCTCATGAAAATTCTTCGTATATTTTAAAAATATATTTTAAAAAATATATGATTTATAAATAGTAACATAGATTTACAAAATTGTAGGCAACACACCTACACACTTCAGGTGTTACATTAACATGTCACAGCACACTGTTTGGAAAGCCCTGTTGTACAGAATTTATGGGCATGAGATGTGTTGATGGGTACTAGTTAAAAGTTGTTTAGAAAATGGCTTAGACAGAACTTGGAAAGAAGGGGTGTGTCAACTAGGATAATTAGATTTGCTAGCAGAGCCAGTGGTAATATACCCATGCAATTGTTGAGAAGGAAAAAGTAAGGGAGGAATAGTTTTTCTACATACATCCAACTACCTGCTGGCCCTTTTGGTTTGATCCAGCAGCTTGGTTGCATTTTAGAAAACATAAGAAAGTGCTTTATACATTTTTATTTTTTAAAAGATAGTTTTGTTAGTTTGTTTCAGTACAAAAGGTAGGGAAGGAAGGCAGCAGGAGGAAGAGTCATTTGACACCTTGGTATCTAGCTGATTTATTTTAGCATGACTTTTGTGGATTACTTCCTCAGATGTAGTGATGGAGTACAACACAGGTATAAACGCATAGTTACATAGACATGGAGTTGGGATCAAGGTGAAATGGGATACACAAACGAGTGATTGTCACAGTAATCATAAACCATCAAAGAACTTTAAACTTTCTGGCATCTGTAGGCTAAAAAATAAGTATGCTAGTTACTAGGCTGTTGGACAGGCTTAGAACCAGTGTGATACCGTGTTTTGAGTGTTGTACTACAATTCTAGAGATCAGGACTTGAATTCCTGCTCAGATGTGGAAACCTTCTGGGTGACCTTGGTCAAGTCACAGTCTCTCAGCCTTAGAGGTGGGTAAAGGCAAACCACCTCTGAACAAACCTTGCTAAAGAAACTCATGATAGGTTGACCTAAGGATCGCCATAAGTCAGAAACGACTTGAAGCCACACAAGGCTGTTGGGTACCAGAGTTAACAAGGAGGACCTAATCACAGCATGGTCTCTCAAGACTGAACAGCTTTAGAATTGTGAGTTAGCTCTAAAATATTTTAGAATAAGTTCTGAGTCCTATAGACCTATTGTTGGGGATGTATTCTGTTGGCGAAAATGAGGCTGACTTCTGAATAGGCATGTATAGGACTGCACCATTCGATGTAGTATTTAGCAATTTAAGAAAATTGGCTCTTGTGCTTTCTGTCAGCAGAATAGTTTAATTTTTATTAACTGTTTATATTCTGTCTTCTTCCCAAGTGTGGTACTGAAGACAATTTAAGATTAAAAGATTACAATATAATTAAATATATACAAAAAGTTAACATTAAAGCCAAATTAAGCAATTAACCATATTAAAAATATAAATTTTAAAAATGCAAAAAAAAATCTTTCCATATTTTTCTGGTTCAACCTCTAAGGTGGTAATAAAACTTAATTGTTTAAAATTATAGTGGAGAGTTGGAGAAAAACTTTTGAACCAGTGTCTTACAAGCATGTAATCTGTAACTTTGTCAGATTCTGGATCTGCCTTTAGCCCATACCTGCAATGCAGGGTCCACTTCTAATTGTTTTGTGTTTCAGCTCTGTGTATGTACTTGGAAGTCAGTCCCTTTTTGTGCAGTGGTACCTTTACCATGCTGCCAACATTTATCAGTGCACCATTGATATATATGAGTGGTTATCTTAAAGGCCATGGTGGGCATGCTTCGCAGCTCATCCAATTTTCAGCCGTCTTAGAGTTCTAAAGAGCTGCAACATGCCATCGTAGAATCTTACCACTGGAAGGGACCACATGGACCATTTAGTCAGACTCCTTGAAGGAATTGTCACCCACATTTCTTCTTGCTTCAGAAGAGTCTGCTCTACCTTTTCCAAAAAAGCTTCGTCATCCCTGATAAGTCAAAATGTAGCTGCTCCAGCCTGGAGCTACTGTACCTTCTGCTCCAACGAGAAAACCAACTTGCACTTTCTGAAAAGGTAGCACAGCAGACTCTTTGGCTGCAAAACAACCATAGCACAGATATTGCAGTTCCTTGCAATAACTCTGTAACCAACTTTATTTGTCTTCCTATATGTTCCTGGCTTTCCCCTTAAAGTCCCCCATGTAATGCCAATGAAAGTGCCTATTTTTCTCTTTCTGTTTTCTGACCTCCAAAAACTGAGGTAGCAGTTGTATAGGGCTAGTGTTGCTAGCTTCTCTCCTGGCCAGGTAAATGACTCAGCAGCATCTCTCCCCATTGACTTTGTGCTCAGCGACAGCAGATGGCCAAAATCAAACAAGAATACCCACACAGGCCTCCAAACAGAAAGCCAACAAACAGCTCTGACACACACACCCCGTCTGCACACATTTGATGGCGTGCTGTTTTGTGCAATTGGAATTGGTGTTATGGCACCCCCATTGCCTTTTAGGAGATGTTTTGTAGTTTCACAGTGGTCTGTAATGCTGAAAGAGGAATCTTCCCAGAGCTAGCAGAACCTTTTTTTTTTTTTTGCCAAAAATCTTGGGATTGGAATTGGGGCAGTCAGTAAATATCCCAGGGGTGTCACTGAACTCCCAGGGTTGCATGCAGCCCATGGTCTTCATGAATTCAAATGTTCAGGACCAGGCAAACTTCATCTCAGATTAGTGAAGAAAGTGTACTGATCTACGCTTGCCATCCTTTTTGAGAAATCTTGGAGAATGAATCAGGTGCCAGAGGATTGGAGAAGAGCAAGTTTTGTCCCTCTCTTTGCAAAGGGCAAACAAGAAGATCCAGGAAGGTGTAGGCTAGTCAGCCTGATCTCAGTATCAGGACATAATATTAAAACAGGAGGAGTCTGCATGTAAGTGTCTGGATCATAATGCAGTGGTCACTAGGAGCTAGTATGGGATTGTCAAGAACCAGTCCTGCCAATGTAATCTTATGCCATTTTTTGATTGGGTCAGTAGAATGCTGTAGATATTGTTTACCTGGTTTACCTGCAAAGCGTTTGATAATGTCCCCTGTGATGCTTTGATTGGCAAACTGATTAAATGTGGAATGGATAGGAACATTGTCAGATGGAACCAGAATTGGTTGGAAAATCATGTTTAAAGAGTTGTCATTGATGGTTAAACTTCAAATTTGAGGGACTTCTCGAACGAGGTGCTGCAGGTTTTGGTGCTCAGGCCACCACTCTTCAATGTTTTTATTTAGATGATAGGGTGAAGAAAAAGTTATCAATAATACAAAACTTGGAGGGGTAGCTAACACATTAGAAGGTAGGAGCAGAAAACAAAAGCACCTGGATAAACTTGAAAATTGGGCTGAAAGTAATAGAATGAAATTCAACAGACAAATACAAAATTCTTTATTTAGGCCACAAAAACCAAATGCACAGGTATAGGATAGGAGATACATTGCTTAGCAGTAATTCATGCAAATAACTTTGAGATTATTGTTGATCATAAATTGGATGTAAGTCACCAGTGTGTTGCTGCAGCAAATAAGGTGAATGCTAATAATATTTTAGTCTGTATTACTAGAACCATAGTTTCCAAGTCAAAAGAAGTAATCGTTCCAGTTGAAGTTAAGCCTCAGCTGGATTACTACATTGAGTTCTGGGCACCTCATTTTAGGAAGAATATAGGCAAGTTGAAGCAGATTCAGAGAAGGGCAGCAAGGATTATAAGAGGCATGGAGAACAAAACATAAGGAAATGGCAGTGGACGTGTTCAGCCTGGTGAGAAGACTGAGGGGAGACATGATCACACTCTTCAAATATCACAAGGACTGTCAGAGAGAGGAGGAGCAGGGCTGTTCCCTGCTCCCCTACAGAGTAGGGCCACATCTAAAAGTTTTAAGTTTCAGATGGATAGATTGTGATTGAACATTAGAAGGAATTTCTTGATAGTAACAGTAGTTCCATAATGGAACCAATTACCTAGATAGTGGTGTGTTTTTCTTTGAACACCTTTAAAAAGAGGCTGGATAGCTACCTGTTGAGGACGCTGTAGCTGGACTTCGTGCTCTAAGCAGGGAGTTGGACTCGATAGGCTATTGGGCTTCTTTCATCTCTCTGTTTCTATGATTCCCACCCTGCCTTAAGGGAATATGATAAAAGGAGAAAACTATAGTATGTGTGACTTTTTCATGCAGGGTTATGCCCAGTAAAATCTCTTGTTTGTGGTATGAATAAAAGTTAAGGAGATTATCTTACACTGATTTGTGGGGGGGCAGCTTTCTTCAGGCTAATTTCATGTAGTTCTCAGCATAATTTGTAATTCTCTCTGCAAGCAGTTAGTTTTGGCATCTGGTTTGAGTGATCTTCCTTTCCCTGACAGCCAGCAGTGAGGAAGAAGGAAGAAATGGCAGTATCAGAGTTTGAGTCCTGGCTGTTCTTACTACTGGTTTTGGTCTCAACTACTTGCTACCTTGTAGTCGTGATCAATTACCCTAGTGAGCTAAAGATTTCCTCAGAGGAAAAAAAAGATTTCCTATTCCTAGTATATGGGATGCTTGTAGTTTTCACTTGTTTTTGTTCTAAAAAAAAACCCCAATCTAAACATATTATAAAAGGATGGTCAGCATCGGTTTTGAACCACTGGTGGTTTCCAGTCACCAGCTGAAGATAACTAGGAAGATGTCTTAGCTTGAAGGCAGAAATTTCTGGCATGTCAAGTT
Source organism: Iguana delicatissima (assembly GCA_948472985.1). Taxonomy (NCBI): domain Eukaryota; kingdom Metazoa; phylum Chordata; class Lepidosauria; order Squamata; family Iguanidae; genus Iguana; species Iguana delicatissima. The sequence continues at coordinate 157,524 of CAOKZL010003204.1, read as the reverse complement.
CTCTAGTATGTCCAGTTAAACCAGGGATTAGGAAGCAGGTGAGGATCCACTGTCAGTCATTAGATGATACCGGGCTATCTAGATCAGTTCATTTCCTGTGTCCCTAACAATTGATAGGCAAGGTTGAAGTATATTTTTAGTGAAACAGACCAGCTAATGATTCGATGGCTTTGTTTTGATCTGATTGTAGTTTCTGTGTTCTTTTTGGAATCAGGCTCACATAGACTTGGTCTAAATGTAATTCAAGTATGATTGATTGTGACCTATGATGCAACGTAGTAATAACCTCATCTGTATGTTGTGTTCTTTCCTAGTGCCTTTTTTAATGCAAATGGGTGATGAAAAGGAATCTTGGAAAGTGAAAACATTAGATGAAATTCTTCAGGAGAAAAAACGCCGGAAAGAGCAAGAAGAGAAAGCAGACACAAAGCGCCTCAAAAATGTAATCTTGACTCTTTAAAGGCACTAGCTATAGGAAACATAAGAATGTTTTCATTTCTTTCCTTATTTTCTTTGCCCTCTATATCATTAGAGCAAGTCTTTTTTTTTACATTCCTGGTCTGCAGTCCTCTGCTCTTTGGCCTAGAAGTAAGCCCTGTAGAAGTTAATGGAGCTTTTTTTGTTCTTAATTGCCAGCAAATGAGCTTTGACTTACAGAGACCCTGTGAATGACAGACCTCCAAGAAACACTGTCATGAACAGAACTCAGGTCCTGAAAATTCAGGCCTGTGCCTTCCTTTAAAGTTTGCCCGCCTGTGATGCTCCATGTCTGTTTTTCTACTGCTTCCCACTTTACCAAAGATTATTATCTTTTCTAATGAGTCATATTGTCTCATTATATACCCAAAATATGACATGTACAAGATCAGGCCACCACAATCTGTTAGGCTTCTTTATACCTTGAAGTGAGCTCTACATCTGTTATTGACCTTGTGCAGCTTGTAATTCTCCCCAGGCTCCACTGTCCTTAGATTTCAATACAATATCCATGATGCTAAGCACTTTTCCTAGAAAGTAAAAGTGATCATGCAGTAGAAATATGTCCAAAGTGGCAGCCTTTACAAAGTTATGGGCTGCTCTTGTTAAATGTATTCCTATTCAAGTGTGAAGTGATTTTGTCACTTTACAGCACTCCTTGCAGAATTACCTGTATTGTTAAGCTGTTTTTGAAACAAAGTTATTTTCACTCAAATGAGTGTCCCCAAAGTATAACTTTTTTTGTATCGGTGGAACTATACATCTACCCATACTAATAAGATATATAGTCAGCCCTCTGCATTCACTGGCGTTATTCAGGACCCCCACAAAAGTGGAAAAACCACAAATATCAAAATATGTGTGTGCATCTGTGGGAAGGGGCCAAGGCATGGTAAGGAGAGCAGCCACCCAGGGTTCAAACCAGGTCAGGGAAAGGAGAGGGAAAAGAGATAGGTTGGCACGGTGGCCCTGTACTTCCTCTCTCTCACTCATCTCTTTTCTTGCAGGGGGAGGACATCAGGAGAGGGTTTATGCTGCTGAGAAATTGAGGTGCAAGGTGTCCTTAGCTGGTTAGACAATGGCTGGAGGAGGAAGATCAGAGGTATGTTTTTAAAGAGTCATTGTCTAGCCAGCTAAAGACAGCTTGCACCTCAGTTTTTCAGCAGCATAAGCCCTTTCCTGATGCCCCCCCAAGAAAGGAGATGAGCGAGAGAGGAAGTATAGGACTACCATGCTGATCTACCATTTCCCCTCTCTTTTCCTGACCTGGTTTGGATCCTGATTGGAGCAGCCGAGAGGGAATGTTCCCCAGAAAAAAGGTGGTTGAGGTGAAGAGAGCAGGGTTTGGAGAAATTCACAAATCAGTGAATGTTAAACCCACAAATGTGAAGGGCCAACTATACTGCTTTTCAGTGACATGGTGTACACAAACTCTGTTTGATCAGTTGAGAATAAAGAATCCAGACTTCTAAATTTCTCAGTTCATATGAAATGACAGTTAAAATATACATCAGACTGATAATTGTCTGTGTTAAAGAAGAATTAAATAAATGGAACATTCTGCGCTAATGTTTCTTTGTTCTGGCCCCTCTAATGTAATCTGCAGTCTGTATGTGCTTAACAGCTTTGAGCCTCATTAAATCTTGCTCAGTGGAACTTACCTCAGAGTTGGTATCATAGCGATTGTGCCACATAACAAATTCCAAAGAATAGACATCTTTCTGCAGTGAGAATATAAACTCATATGTCTTGCCACTAAGCATCCTCCTAGGCCAACGTTTGTCCAAATATTGGACAGTAGGTGTACATGTGTTCTTTTTTAAACTTCCAAAGCCATGTATTGAAGTCACTTTGTTTAAAATTAAACTTGACTAATATTAACCACAGGTTGTCTGGTCGGATGACAGAACAAATGCCAGTTAGACAAACATGGAAGTTAAGTTTCCAAACAATCTTCTGGCTGCACAATTGTAAGACGCATAAGCCACAAGGTGGCTACACTTTGTTATGGTTTTTGCATGTCCTGTGCAGCACAGCCATGGTGGCATGAGATACTGTGTGTGCCATTTTATTCCGTGGCTCTGTACTCTTCTCTGTTCTGTCCTAAAATATTTGCACAGAACTTGGGTTTCTGAAATATAATGGTTGTGATTTTTCCAGCAGTGACTCACTCCAGTAGACAGGAATGAGGTAGTTCTTATGGGACTGCAACTTCCAAATAGTCCAAATGAATGTATTTTTCCCCCAATCCATCTTAGTCTGATGATCGGGATTCAAAGCGTGATTCCCTTGAAGAGGGAGAATTGAGAGATCACCGTATGGAGATAACTATCAGGAATTCCCCTTACCGGAGGGAAGATTCTATGGAAGACCGGTAAGAGACCAGCTACTTGACCAGGATTTTAATCTTTGTTATGTTCTTAATTATAATTTCTAGTAAGATGTTCAACTGGCATAGGAATGCATATAAAAATGTCACCAGGCCCTTTTCTGGTGCTTGATACCACAAAGAAAACAGGAAAATGGGTAGGTTAGAAAATGAATTTGGCCATTAGTTCCTAAACTTCGCTCTTACCGTGGCCATCTGGAATGGAAGCCATTGAGAACTAACAGGGTGGAGCCCACTCTCCAGCTCTTCCTCTGTGGGTCAGCAGCAGACAGCTAATGAAATCAAAAAGACAGAGTAATCCCTGGTACCTCTGCTGGTGGGTTGGTCACTTGCGTATGCTTACATTCATTTTTTTAACTCTATGCTTCCTCTTCTGTTTAGCATGGCATTCTTTTTTTTTTTGTTAAAAGACAACTAGCTCTTTCATTTCCTTGTGACTTTTCCTTTTGGGCTCTCAGCATACCACGGTGATTAATTCTGGGTCATGTGGATGAGTACAAATGTTTTGGGTTGACTGACTTCTGAGAATTTATATTCTTGGAGATGGAGAACATATGGTGTTGGGCTGCCATTCATATGGTCTCTCTCCATTGTCTGTGCTGGCTAGAGAGCATGGGACTTGCAATCTAACAACTTATAAAGAGTCACACATTCTCTGTGCTGGATTACACTAAGGAAATATCTACTGTCTAATTGAAACCTGAATAAGAGGCTTTCTGGAACCCTAATATGAATGATCTGAGCTTTCTAAGGCCATTTCCACACTAGACTGTTATAATGCTGCTATTCCACTTTTTTTTGTTAGATTTTATTATTAAAACAATAAAAAGGTTACAGAAAAGAGAGAAGTGCACTGTAACAATTTGTTTAGAAAATCCAATTAGAAAATCAAACAAGTATTCTGATGCAAAAATCTAGGATTTTCTGATTTCATCCCTTAACATCTGCGAGTAAATCAATAATGTTATCATTATATTTAAAGCATCTATCTATTATCTGTTCTTTCCAGTTACGCTTTTCTCTCTCCCTGCTCTCTCCCTTCTTCCCTTTACCTCAAGAAGTATGTAATCCACTATCTGTCCATTACCTTCTATATAATAATTATATCTTAACATAGTATTGTTCGCTCTTTTGCTGTTGTTAATAATTAGTCTCTTCAGGACTGAGAGATAAAAGAAAAAATCAAATAACAACCCCAAGCTAACCAGTTATTCTAAGACATCTAACAATGTAACTATAGATATCCATTTTGAAAAAGAATTCATTTCCTCAAATAAAAGTCTGGTATTAAATAACAGTATGTGTGTGAAATTATAATCAAATCCTACATAGTCTGAATATTAAAGCTCGCAATTCCTTAATGTATCGATGTGCCCATATCACGAAAGGAAAAATGAATGAAAGTAAGAATAAATAGATAATAATTATGCCTTCAATTATCCTTCTCATTTTCTATGCCTAAAATTCCATTCTTACCCCAGCAAGATTGCCAAACTGGGTTCACCATATTCCAGTCATTTAAAAATTGGTTAGTTGTCATATCCCTCATGCCATTTAGTAAAGTTTAATAGCCCAAACGTCAATTTTTTGAATTGTGGGCTGTTTCCATGTTTGTGCAGAACAGTCTTGCAGCTGTAATCATATACAATAGTGTCCTTTTTTGCGATTAGTTTAACTGTGGTAGACAGTCTGTCATGTTTAATAAGTATGTCTCAGGTAATAAGGAAATTATTCTTAAATATTCTGACAGTTATATACCGCATCTTGTTCCAAAACTGTTTTGCCTATTTACAATTCCACCGTATATGGTAAAACGTTCCCTTCTCATTATATTTCTAACAGGTATCTTTTCTATTACCTTTTATATTAGAAATCTGGGAAGGGACAGATAATCATCTATGGATCATTTTGTAATAGTTCTCTCTTAAATTGATAGGTTTTATCAAAGACCATGTCAATGTCCAAGATTTCTCCCATTTTTCTAGTGGGATTGGATGACCAATATTCTGAGCCCGTTTTATAGTTGTCACTTTAACTGTTTCCTGTTCCAGCTTCAAGTTGATAAGAGTCTTATAAATTATTCCCACCCTGTGTTCTACATCTGGTTTTATTATTTTGTCAAAATCTTTTTCATTTTTTTCAAATTCTTCCTCTTTCTTATCTAATTTAAACTTTTAGTTGCCTCTGTAACAGCCAATGGAGGTGAGTCCTTCTCCCTAAGTTCCTCCTTAGGTTGAAATTGTATAATTCGTTCAGTACATCTCTATATATAATACACTTATTTATTTTTGGCATCTCTTTCTCATAAAATGCCTCATGAACAGAGACCTATAAAGGGGTTTTCGAATAGAACCTTTTATTGTATTTTGTTCAGACTCTTAGAAGGGCTTTCCTAATATAATGCTTGTGAAATCTCTGTCTACCTTGGCTTTTTCGTACCATAGACTGCATGCCATCCAAAATAGATGCCCCCCCCCTCCAATTGCACTAACCTCTGATCTCGTAAAGTTATCCAATCTATTATCCATTCTAAGCAATTTGCATAATAATAAAGTTTTAAATCAGGTAGATCCATTCTGGCTCATTAGTATCTATTAGGGTTTTTAATTTTATCCTGGGCTTCCTTCCTTTGCATATAAATTCTATCAAATCTCTATTCCATGTTTTAAAGGGTGTATCATTTACTGTTATGTAGTAAATGATTTTGAAATAATAAATTAATTTGGGTAAAATGTTAATTTTGATAGCCGCAGTCCTTCCCACTCAAGACAATTCTAATTTTTCCCATCTCTTTAATTCTTCTTTTATTTCCTGTCGAGTTTTTTTATAATTATTATCAGATAGGTCAGAATTATTCTTTGTAATACATATACCTATATTTCACTTTTTTAAATCAAAAAGTTGGATCTTGTTCTTCGCTGTTTGACATATTTTTAGTTATTATATTGGTTTTCTCTCTATTTATCTTGAAACCTGCTAATTCCCCAAAATCTTTTAAAATTTCTAATAATTTATTTATACTTTTTATCACCAAATCATCTGCAAATGCTCAAAGTTTATAAGATTGATTCTTGATTTAACACCTTGAATTGGGTACTGTGCCTAATCCTTTTATTTAAAACTTCCAAAATTATTATAAATAAGAGTGGTGATAAAGGGCATCTTTGTCCAATCCTTTTTTGTATAAGAATATTTTGTGTCCTTTCTTCCTTTATTGTTATCTGTGTATACTGATTTTATGTATTGATTGAATCCGATTACTATAATTATTTCTCAAATTTATTCTTATTAAAATTTCTTGCATGAAGGCCCAGCTAATGTTATCAAAGACCTTTTTGGCATCAATGAATACCATGGTCAATTTTTTATCATTATGTTTATGGAAGTATTCTATTATATCTAGAATTGTCCTAATATTATCTTTTAGAAATCTTTTAGGGAGAAGCCGTTCTGGTTTTTATAAATCTATTCCTGTAAAATTGTTTTTCTTTTTTCTGCTAATATTGCAGTGAAAATTTTATAATCTACAGTTAGTAGGGGTATGGGTCTATAATTCTTCATTTCTAAGTTATCTTTTCTTTCTTTTAATATCAACATGATATTTGCTTCTTCCCAGGATAGGGGTATCCCTTCTTTCTGTGTTTCATTAATTGTTCTCTGGAGTGGACTCACTAATTGTTCTTGAAATGTTTTATACTAAAGTGCTGTGAAACCATCTAGCCCAGGCAGTTTCCCAGATTTTAATTTCCTTATTGCTTCAATTATCTCTATTTTCATGATTGGTCTGTTTAAATCCTGTCTTTGACTATCTGTAATTTCTGGGATCTCTGTCTCAATTAAATATCTTTTCTATCTTTTCACACTTTTCTTGATCTGTGACTGGTTTGTGAAACAGCTTCTTATAATAACTAGCAAACACTTCTTTAATGTATTTTTGTTTAGTATGTATCTTATCACCTTCTTTTATCTCTTGAATAAGTTGTTTTTCTTTTTTCAATTTATAAGCTAACCATTTACTTGTTTTATTTCCTTGGAAAAAGTATCTTTGTCTCGTGAGTTTCAACTTTCTCTCTAGTTCTTCTGTAGCCTCCATTGATAATTGTTTCTGAAGTGCTTTTATTTCTTTAAGCAGATTCCCATTTGAGGGACTCTCTTAATCTATTTTAACAGGATATTTTCTCTCTCCCTTCTTTTCCTTTTTAACTCTACTTCCTGGCAAATAAAGAAGCCTCTAATAACTGCTTTGCCAGCTTCCCAAACTATGGGACTGGAAATGTCTTTATCTAAATTCTCTTCAAAAAAATTGATTCAACACTTTAGTCGCTTTCTTAATGATTCTGTCATCTTCTAGTAATATTTCATTCATATTCCACTTAAACTTTTGTTTTTTGTCCTCTAGAGTTAACAAAATGGGGTTATGATCTGATACGATTTTGGGGAGGATTTCCACATTTTGTAACTTTTTATTTAAGGTCTTAGTAATAAGGAACATGTCTATTCTAGACCATGTCCTATGATATTCTTTCTGAAGAGTATGTAAAATCCTTCTCATTACCATGTAGTCTTCTCCAAAGATCTATCAACATTAAAGAATCCACTAAATTGAAGAAGGGTTTTGGAGGTTTCTCTTCTTTATCTTTATGTTTTGCTGTTCTATCTAATTTTGGATTTATTGCACCGTTCCAGTCCCCCATCATTATTATTTTCTGATAATCTCAACCTATTATTTTCTGAGATAATTTCTTGTAAAATTTTCTAGGGGATCATACACATTTAAGATTATAATTTTTGAGTGTTATTTCATCTGTTATTTCTTCTAACATTGCTCTGGCATTCTCCTTCTCAGTTTTTTTCCAAATCTTCTTTGTATCTTCTCAGAAAATCTTTAGCCTTCGTAATTGAATTTCGGACATGTTGTTTTTGTTTATATGTCAAAATATTAACCTTTCAGTTTTGCCCCATCTCTGTGCAATACCTTTCTTCTGTTGTACATTTCTCTAGTTTCTTTGTCTTCTCTTGAACTTTATCAGTCCTCTCGTTTAGGTGCTTTAAATCTCTTGTCACAGATTCTGACTTCTGTCCTAAATTCTCCATTTCCTTTTTGACATCTTTGACCTCTTTTTTCACTTCTGATGTCATGTCCTTCATTTCTAAGTGTTTCTCAGTCCTTTTTTTTTTTTTTTTTACCTCTTCCAGAAGAATCTGTTAAGGATCTGGCATTTTTGCTTGAGCTTCCGGTGAAGGTCTTCTTTGAACCAAAGTCTGGATTTGTGTTTGTGTCATCGCCTTCCTTTTTTCACATGCCATTTTCTCTATGTTCTGCTACTGTTCTTCTATTTCCTTCAAAATTTAAGCTTAAATCCACTTAGTCACCTAAATCTTTTGCATAATCAATTTGTTCAATTTTTAATAAGTAATTTTTATTAAAATTTTAAATAAAAAACAATAAAAGAAACCCTCCCCGCTTCCAGACATCAATTTTCCCAGTTGAATCTGAGTTTACATCCCGTATATCCATTCCATTACATACATTATCTCTGTTTTACAACAATCGTAAACTATATTTTTAACCTTATATTTAACTAATTACATTTTATCTTTTACCACATCATTTTGTCTTCCACCATTCTCACAGTCTTTCTTTCTTTTCCCCTACTTCATTCTTTTATTCAGTTCAATACCTCTCGTCATTCTCTTTCAAAGCCTTGGATTGGCTTATTTTTAAATGAAAAAATTAGCTTTTCTGTCACTACCATATCCAGGACTTTGAATTTCCATTCTCTTATATCAATATATTTTCTTTCTTTCCAATGTTGAGCATTAGTCAGTCTTGCTGCAGTTATTATATATAACAATGTCTTTTGATGAGCTCTTATTTCTTTGTTGCCCTAACATATTCAACAAATAGAATTCTGGCTTCATTTCAAAGTTAAAACCATATATTCTTTGAATTTCATCATGTATTTCTTTCCAAAACTTTTTTGCTACTTTACAGGTCCACCACATATGAAAGAAAGATCCTTCTTTTTCATCACATTTCCAACATTTTCCATTCCCATTTCTTGTTATTTTTTTCAATTTTACAGGTGTCATGTACCATCTATATAACATTTTATAAAAATTTTCTCTTAAATTCAAACTTGGTATAAAGCTTACATCTGTCTTCCATGCCCTCACCCATGTATCCAACTCGACTGGATGTCCTATATTTTGAGCCCATCTAACCACGTTATTTTTAACAATTTCTGGTTCCATCTCTCTTTGTAACAATATTTTATAAAATCTGGAAATTCTCTTTTTCTGGTCCCCTTTCATCCATACATACAGTTCATTTTCATTTCTTTCAAACCCATATAATTTTTGATCCATTTTAAATCTCTCTTTTAATTGTCTCAATGGGAACTAGTTAATTTCATGGCCTTGCTCTTTCAATTCCTCTTCTGTACTCATTCTTAACTTTGTACCGTCCTTTTTCAGCAGCTCTTGGTACATCAGTAATTTTCCCTGTTTAATTTGTTCAATTAAATGGTTCTTATTGGCCAATCAAAAAATAAGTTAATCCAAAAAATCAATCAATATATTTTATAAAAGAAGAAAATATATATTTTATATATATATTATATAAGAAGAAGATATAATCTATATATTTTCCTCTGAATTAATGAACTTTAATAAGTTTATCTAGTTTTATATAGTTAATTTATATTTATATTCATACTATCAACTGAGTGTATTTTTTATTATTTTTGTTAATTATCACATGGTTTCAGCTGAGCCTATAATTCAGCTAAAGGCACTTTAATTAAAACACAAGTCAGTTAATCGCTTCCAAGTTTAAGTTCTAGATATAATTAGAATTAACTTTACATTACTGTTATTGTTATTATTGTTATTGTTATTATTTTTAACGTCTATATTGCCCAGTCACCCCTTCTTTTCAAAAATATAATCCCCTTGTGAATTCCCTTAGTTTAAGATTCAATAGCAGTAAAATAGTACAGTAGAGTCTCAGTTATCTGACCTGCGGTTATCCGACCCTCCGGATTAACTGACATCGCGGCAGCCTGGGGGCGTGGCTGTAGGCATTTCCGTGCCCCCAGACACGCCCAGACACGCCCCCAGGCCCGCCCCAACACGTCCCCAAAATGGCGGCCGCCATGGGCCTCCGTGTAATCCAACCTTTCGGTTATCCGACCCTCCGCATGCTCATTTAGGTCAGATAACTGAGACTCTACTGTATTTTATCTTAATGAAATGTTATAGTATTAAACATAATGAGCTGGTTAGCTGTGTGCCACCATAGAGGGCTATTGTATCACCTTTCCTGTGATTGTCTTTTGTCAAATATAAGTCTCAGTATGCTGTCACAGTTTGGATATAAACCACCTTAAGGTGAACACTTTATTTTGTGACTTTGAATAGCTTAACAGTTACATAGCTGTTTGACTGGCTATTAAAACAAAGGAGAGATGTAAAAAAAGGTTATGGAGTTAGTTAAACAATTTCTATAGTCTTCTACACCTCCATCTACCAACTGTGCTTTCCCTGCTTTCCCTGCACTTTAATTTTTACAGATTAGCTTATTAATTCAGGATTCTATATCAATAAATGATTTTTGATTCAAGTAAACTTATCAATAAACTAATTAATAATAATGAATTCAAGACTGACACAACTGCCACCCCCCCAAAAAAAATCTGTGAGTTTTTTCCTTCCCATTCTATGAAAGTTACCTCAAATTGCCACTGAAATAAATTTCACGTTATTACATTAATTAACTTGGTATCTGATTCCTTCTTTAATTCAAATACAATAAATATGTATAGGTATGTTAATATCAAATGCCGCTAAATATCAGTAAGATATGTTTCACAATTTATATAAAGTAGGCAAGATTTAAAGAGAAAGAAGGGAGGGCTTTTCTCCCCACACTGTCTCTGTCAGGAACTGAATCCACATGCATAAATAGTACAGTGCATAAACAATATTTATTTGGAGTGAGGTGCATGGTACAAGACTTTAGTGAGGAGATTACCGGTCAAAAGGAGATGCAAAAGCTTAAGATTCCCCACCGTCCCCCGTTTCCTAGAGACCTTGAAGCTGTGAGAGGCAAGCTTTTCAGCACATTCCTAACAATTGTTTATCTAACAGTCTTCTTTAACTACAAGCAGTCTGTTTCATTATACTGGACTACATGTCCCGTTATTTAAAAGGAAGGCATCCCGACAGTCTCTATTCATGCTTTGAAATCATCGCCTGTTGTGTGTTGGCCTTGTCACTGTCTTAGCTTGTCTTCAGTTTCAGTTTCAACTGCAGCTCTGTTTAACCCGCTCACTGTCCAACTCTCTCCAATAACTTGCCAGTCAGAAATAGATGCAGCCTAAGCAAACTGCTGTTTGCTCCGCAAAAGTCATTAAATATGATCAGGAGATCAGGAGATACTTTTACTTCCTTTTAGATGTTTGTTATGGTTAAGTGGCTTTCCTATTAAATGTGTCTTTGTATTTATTCAGTGAGCTCAAACTATTTAACAGCACAGTCTCTGCAGTTCGACTGAGTAACTGTTTCCTTTCTTGCGTCAAAAACCAAAATGAACTATGCCAGCTACCATATCAACTTAATTTTTGTTAACTTTGTTATACAGTGTTTCAGTTTATATTCTTATATAAGTTTTCTGTGGAAAGGAGAAACCCCCCACGTTGCTTATACATAGACCTCATGTCCTGTTCCAAACGTTAAGAGACAAATTGACCATGAGAGATTCTTCTATCATCTCGAACAATTAAATTGCAAAAAGTATCCCCACTCTTCACTTCTTGAGGTATTGTTTCTTTAACTATTTTATATTCCCATTTAGTATATTATTTAGCAGTGGCGAAACATTACCTGATCTTGGGGCGGATCAAGGCTCTCAGACCTCCTCAGTGCTCTCCATGTCCATGAAATCTGCCAATGTTCACACTTCTCCCTTTCCTCCTTTTTCCTGGGCACTGGTTGCTGGAATCAATTTCTGATAAGCCCATCTGCTCCCCTTTTACCAAAGGGTACTTTTGTCCGGTTCGTTTAGGACAGGCACCCGACCTTGATCACCAGCTGTCCCCTCCACAGCTGTGCAAAGGGCAGCCTCTTGCTATGCCGTTACTCTCTAAACTGTAAACCCCAGGATTCCATAGGATGTTGAAGGTGGAATAGTAGCACTATAACAGTCTAGTGCGGAAATGGCCTTACAAATAGGAGTACAAATTGGAGCCCCAGGCAGGCAGCTTTAACACCTTTTCCATCCCACTGATTTCATTTTGAGGGTGAGGAATTCATTTGGCAACCAGGAGAAACCATTGGAATTCTTCCCTGATATCTGGGTTGGTAGCTTCCTTGATGAGGAATTAGTGGTTATCTCATCCCTCATGGTCCTCCTGTTTTCCCCCACTATGTTCTGCATTCTCCAGGGGAGAGGAGGATGACTCCCTGGCTATCAAACCTCCACAGCAAATGTCACGAAAGAGAAGGCCCATCACCGAAAGGATGAGAAGAGGAAAGAGAAGCGACGGCATCGCAGTCACTCAGCAGAAGGTGCCTGGGGTCTTTGCTGATCATTTTCTTCTTATTGTTGATTGCTTGTCTTGTATGAAGCAGCTGAGGAGATGGGTATTGTTCTCCCTAAGTCAGCACACAATATTGAGCTCAGTTAGGGGTTGCCCGTTCTATTGCAAATGTTTTACCTTCCATTGATTTTTTTTCCTTGTTAGTTTGTCTTCATGGTTTAGAATGCTTGTGTCATGTGGCAGAGTGGGTCTTTGGGACGTCACCTTTGCTGCTCTGGAATGGAAGCTGCCTTTTAAAACAAAACCAGGAAGAAGATCTGTCGTTGGACCACTTAGTAATTTCTGTTTTAGCAGTTAGTGCCTGTTTCTCGCTGAGACTCATGTAAAGAATGCCAGACTGGATTGATTTTGGTTTGACCCACTAATAAATGTCTTACAGTTTTAAACAAGAACGCAGACTCAGAGTTGTTTAATATGTTTTAGTAGTAACCGTTTTGATCTTACTGGGTACAGTGTCACAAAGAAGTGGGCAAATTTTGAGTACAGCAGAACTCTTCATCAAGCTGGGCCTTTACAGTAACTGCTGGCATTACTTTTTTGTACCTGCCACCTTTGGCACAACCTGGAAGTTGTTTGTTCACATCGTGACTTAACGTCCTGCAGTTGTGGAGTTGGAGAGATTCTTAGTTATCATGTAGTCCAGTGCCAATACAAGGAATTTGCTACTGAAGTATCTTCAGTTATGACCTCCCAGTCTATGGCCCTTTTTGCAGCCTACCTTGTTCCAACGACATCTGGTGCGAATCCTGGTGTTGTCTCTGCTGGGAAGGGAGCATGAAAGGCGCGTTCCCCTGTGCACCAGCTGCCTCTGTGAACAGAGGAAGTGCAAGGGCACTGCCTCTTCTTTCTACAGTGCAGCTGGGTATTGTCCCAGGCTGTACTGGGACAGGAAGTGCAGCCATTGCACTTCCAGGACCTCCGCACACCTGGTAAGTGTGGACACGTGGTGGGAAGGCTGTGTGATCACCAGTCATTGGTGGGGAAAACCTGTCAATGATTTGGGGATGGGATGGGATGGGGAAAAGGACCAGGACAATGTCATTCATAAGCATTATCTGGGTCCCATTCTTATTCTGTCCCCCGTACGGGATGATGACATCCTGTAGAAAGGGCCTAAGTTTAAAAACCTTTGACAAAAGAGAGTCCATCTTCCAAGGCAGTGTATTCCACTTTTGTAAGAGGTTATACCATTGGGTGGTTTTTCATAAGATTAAAATTGTTTGGCTCCCAAGATACTTTGCTGTCTCACTCTAAAGACTAGTGTGACTTGTAAATTTGGGCTGTTTCCTTTGACTCAGCAACAATACCCAGCTCACTTGGACCCATTTATGTTTTGTTCTTATGCTTGTGGTGTGGGGTTTCTCATCCAACATCTCGTCTGAAGAAGAGTGTTGGTGAACTCAAGAGCTAGCTTTTCTTTTTGTTATTTTAGTTGGTTTGCATAAGAGACCATTTCATTTTTGGATTCCCTTCCTAACATGTCTACCTGCTAGTTTTAACATGCATTAATCATGCAAGAACAGTTACAATACCATAAGTATTTATTCGTTATAAAAATTATTTAAAGCACTTAGTTGGACCCTGTAATAGAAGACATTGTTAAGAGATCATTAGTTTTTATTAAACTACCAAGTTGTATTACCAGCCAACCTCTGTTGTGGTATAGAACCTTCTCACAGCTTCCCTGCGTTTCACAGTGCAGGAATAGTAAGAGTCTTCTAATTAAGTGGTTCTCAGATGTTCGTGACCAACTTCTAGAAACCTCAATAGTTAAGGTATATGAGAAGTTGAAGTCTAAAACATATGAAGAGCCAGCAGTTGAGAACCATTGTTCTGGGAAGGTTTACCAAAGAATTATGCATCTTTTTGAGGACCACCTGGTAAGTGTTTGAGCAACCCCCAACCTCCCCAATGCTGGGAAAGGGGGGCAGTTTTCAATGAAGTTTCCGGATAACTAAGCCAGACGCTTGGTCCTCTAAACTATATCTCATCTAAGCTGACTGTCCAGAATTGCAGCCAAGGAATATTCCCTGGTCATTCCAGATGTTGGGGATGAACCTGGAACCTTTGGTAGGCACAGTATGTGCTCTGTCACTGCACGCTAGCTGTGGCTTGAGACCACAGAGCTGTACAGGCTAGGGCCTTTTTCCTGGCAGTAACCAGCCCTTGGAGATATTTCCTGGAAGCTCTAAAGCAGAGTGTGGAAAGTATCCATCCATTTGTTGCCGTTCCCCACTAACTGAAAATCAGACCTTGGAAAAATTACTTTTATGACTACACCTCTCATAATGCCCAAGATGCCATGGTGGCAGAGATACTGCAAGTTGTAGACTTTAGAAGTAATTTTTCTGAGCTCTGCTGCATGATTGTTGTGCATGGATGAGCTGTCATAGCCCATGTGCACTGAGAGATTACTTTTGCTGGACCAGACTACAGCTCCATGTAGTCCTAGCATCATCTTTCTAGCAGCTGCCAGTGTGATTCCTTTGGGTACTTCCAGGAGGGGTATGGAAGTGATTGCCTTCTTCCGATTCCATTACTTAGTATTCAGAATTACTCCTTCAGTCTGTATGATTCCATTTAACTGTCACAGCAAAAATCTATCTGTAGATTGTGAGATGGTCTATTTTTTCCTTTACTCTTTTTTCCCTAAAACTCTGAATGCTGTTTAGGAGGGGGGGTAACAGTTTGGTCTCTTCTTTGTAGGAAAACATGCTAGGGTGAAAGAGAAGGAACGCGAACATGAACGTAGAAAAAGGCACCGAGAAGAGCAGGATAAGGCCCGCCGTGAATGGGAGAGGCAGAAAAGGAGGGAAATGGCTAGGGAGCATTCTCGGAGAGAGAGGTAAATCCCCCCACCATCCCACTCCCAAATTTCTTCCCCAGAAACAACTACCAAGGGTTTTGCTTAATCAAAATAACACTCTCTTGAAATTACTTTGTATGTCAGATTCTTTAGTCGTGTGCTGGTGTAACTTCCCCTCTGTCTAAGTAGCTGTCTGGAGACAGTAAGTATGGTTCTTGGAACTGTGATAGTTGGTTAACAATGAAAGCCATTGCTTCTCTAGTTTTGAAATATAAGTGAAGGTGTGGGAAGAACAGTGTTATTATCACTGGCATGTTTTACAGGCTGTGTTTCCGTGAGAGAAAAGGTAAAGAATATGCTGTCGCATACCAAGTTTATTTTCTTAAGAATCTCAGCTTTTTTTGCATGCAAGTTTTTAGACCATAGGATTATAGAAGGTGGCTTAGAAAAGTACACTGGTGATGTTTGTGAAATTTTAAAGGTTGGGACATACCTGAATATAAGTTTGACTAGGTCTGCAGGTGAAGTGTAAGACCTTTGACAGTTCCTCACATCATCTTGATGAATTATACAAAATAAGATGAGAACTGGTCAGCTTTTGCTTAACTGGATGAGTTGAAAAACAGGTAGATTAGCTGCTGTATTGCAGCTGATGTTACTGAGTTATCTTTTCAGAATTCAGGATGGGCTCAGAATTCAGATGCGCTCGGTTGAGTTCCTGGTTTAAGCAGGGAATAAGGAGTTATAAATAGGATACCAAGTAGTAAGGAATTCTAAAGTATATTAGTAACATTATCACAGCCAAATTGTTGTAAGATATTTCTGAGATAGTGACTGGGCTGCAAGTGCTATAGCAATGTTCAAGGCGGATAGGATATAGTTTTCCTCAGTGCCCAGAAGGATGCTCACCAAAAGTTCTCATGCCTGACTGCTTTGAGTTTCCCTACAGGGAAAGGTTAGGGTGCAAACAGTATGCCTGTAAATGCGAACAGCTTAGAAAGGTAGCTTTTTGGATTACAGGTTTCAGGCTAGCAGGGCCATGCTAGTGAGGATTCTAGGAGTTGTAGTCCAATAAAATTATTTTCTTTTGTCGAGAATAGTTTCCATACATGTCTGCCTGTACCAGTGTTTTGTCAGCCACTTGTGGCTTAAAGAATTTGTGTTTTTTTCTAAAGCTTGCTTTCCTGAAGGAGGTTCTCAGGTGACTAGGCAAGTGACTGTTTACAAAATTAAGTCTACAACTGACACTCTATAGCGCTCCAAATTTATCATTTCACTAGATTTTGGGATTCATTTCAGTTGCTTAAAATAAAAAGCCCACCTTTATTTTATGAAGCAGTTTTGCCTGTTAGGGCATAAAAGAAGGAATTGGCCTTCCCCTCTTATTGTGGAAGGCAGCTTTTGCTGACAGTTTGTCTTTTAGTATCTGAAAAAAGGCAGCTAATGCTTAAAATCTGGTGATGGACTGATTACTTTAACTAAATCAATTACAAGTGAACTGAGTCTTCAGTTGGTTCCTGGCCATAACAACAAGCTCTCGTGGTTGTCTCTCTTCACTTTTGAAGTGCAGGCTTTGTTTTATATATCGGACAGCAATAGCCACAGTCTAGACAATTAAAAGTGATTGTTGTTTTTCAGCTTGGATGGAGCTAAGCTAGGGATTGATCCTTGACCAAAAAGTAAGCCAAAGTGCTCACAGAGATATGGCAAGAGTTGGACATCAGTTCCAAGAACATTCCCTAATTTGTAGCGATGCTAGCTGAGAATTCTAGGAGCTGTCATCCAAAAAAAGGGTCAAATTTTCAACCTCTGGTTGAAGTAGAATTGAAGAATAATATGAAATTAATCCGGGCTGATGATCTAAGAGTTGCCAGCATGAAGCCTTGGGAAGTTTATAGCCAGTCCAAGATGTCAATAAACCTTTCCTGTTGTTTGTCCAGGAGTGGACAAATGTGGCTCTCTGGACCTTTCTGTCTGAAGGTCCCAGCATCCTCCACCTCTGGCTTGTGCTAATAGGAATTTCAGTCTAACAGTTGCTGGAGGACAACACTTGCCTGAACCTGCAGTCCTCAGGGAAACAGTCTCTTTGAATAAATCTGGTTCAAATGCATTTGGAAAACAACAGCCAGGTGATCCTGTGACCCAGCATTCCCTGACTCAGTCCTTTTCACATGTCTTGTATACATCTCTCATAATCTTTGAGCCAGCATCTGCAGAGTCTCAGGTTAAGGAATGCTGCTGTAGCCCAGTGAGGAGAATTGGATATGATTAGTGATCTGAATGAGCACTATAGCAAGCTCTCAGCCTTTTGTCCTCCGTATGCTTTAGACTTCAACTTCCAGGAGCCCAGCTGGCATGGTCAGTAGTTGAGGTTTCTGGAAATTAAAGTTCAAAACATAGAAGATCAAATAGTGAGAGCCCTGCACTGATACTTATTGTACAGCTTACATTGTGAGAATTCCTGCAGAAAAGCATTGGCTACATGTGACAGAGCTACTCTGCATGGTGGATTTCATCATATAAGAACTGGGCTGTCAGTTTTAAGAGGCTGATCAACTCAGCACTTCACAGTCTGACACACCCCAGTATCAGAGAAATTGCTTTCTGTCAGCTTAGACTCTTTGTCCATCTAACCCAGGTTTCTTTACTCTGTCTGTCAGGAGTTCTCCAGGTCTTTCATAACACCTGCCATCTGATGCTTTATTGACTGGAGGACCAGGAAATGACCTGGCACTTTCTACATGCAGAGCAAGTGCTCTTCTGTTGAGCTATGGCCTCTGCCTGAAAGGTTTATAATACAAAGATCCCTAGTACCTGTCAGCTCATTATGTAACATTTTAAGTGGCTGTTAAAATCAGACCTTTTGGCTCAAGTATCCTTTGGAGAAACTAATCCTAAGAAGTTTTTTTTAAAAAACATTATTAAGCTGAGATACAAATGTATATTTTCCGTACAGATGCAGCCATTTTTTCTCCTTTGCACAACATGGCATTAAACTAGGAAACTTCTAATGAAACATTAAACCTAAATTTACTTGTCCCAGGTAGGCTAGAGCTAGACCACTGAATCACTGGAAACTTGGTAAGTCAACATTTATGCAAATTCCACTGACTCAGTGTGTCTAATCTAGTGGGGGCTAACAATTGGATTTTGAACATAATTTCTAGTTCAATGAAACCTGATAACTGTGGTTGCTTACTCTGTAACAATCTAAAAATATTAAGTTACCTTTAAACTATGGTTAATGTCCTGACTTTTTCTGAAGTTGGTTATTATAGTTTCTTGATTGAGGTACAGGGTAGAATTCAGAGTGATTGTACTTCCTTAGATTGTCATTATTTTATATCTGTGTTAGATTAGCAGACAATAGAGATATTTAGAAAATTAAGTATCATTTGTATGCTCCATCTGTGTCTTGTTAGAAATTCTATACATTGCAGCTGTTTTACAAGTGCTTGCTTCCTTGATAATATGCTTTGTGTTATGCGATTCAGTCTGTGGATGAAAGCGTATGCTTATCTTTGTGGCTGTGCACCTGTTTCTGTTCAGAAAAATGGGAAATGGCGTTCAATGAGTAATGGAACCAAACCTAGGCCATTTACACACTACACTGTAACAGTGCTATTATTCCACTTTCAAAATCCTGTGGAATCCTGGGGTTTGCAGTTTAGGGAGGAGCATTTAGAATTCTCAGCCAGAGAGCTCTTTGGCCTCAGTAAACTGCAGACCCCAAACTCTGATCTTTCATGTGTTTTGGGCTTCAGCTCCCAGAATCTCTGATCAGTAGCCAAGGCAGGTGGTCCTTCTGTGATTTGAAGTCCAAAACACCTGGTGGACTCGAGTGTGGGAATCACTGATCTAAATGCTGTTGTTGTCAGTACTGTTGCCAGCTTGAGTGATTACTGTCTGAGAAAACTTCTGCAGTGCCCAGACTCTTCCCAAGTTGCATGTTAAACAGTCTTGCAACTTATTGGAAAGTACAAAGAAAAAGGTCAAAATTGGATTTACCAAATGCAACCTGTTTGTCCCTCACTTCTGTTAATAGGAATAAGCAAAGCCCCTGTACAACAAACCCTTGTCTGTGCACAAATACCTAAAGCAGCAGTCTTATAGCTGGAAATATAAGTAAATAAATGCCACTTTACAGAAATAGTACTGAAATACCGGATGCTCTAAATCATGAATGGAGCGATAATTTTTTAAAAAGAATAAGATAGCCCAATGAAACCTCCTTAGGGATCGCCTGGAGCAGCTTGAGCGGAAGCGGGAGCGGGAGCGGAAAATGAGAGAACAACAGAAAGAGCAGCGGGAAATAAAAGAACGGGAGAGGCGAGCCGAGGAAAGGCGTAAAGAACGGGAAGCCAGGCGAGAGAGTAAGTTGCTGGGGTCAGAACTGGGGGGTGATGGATACCTTACTTCATTGAGTAATACTGCATTGGTGTGTGTGTTTTGTAGATAAAACAATTTGTAAATAAGCCCTCAGGAATTCCTAGCTGTAAAAATACAAAATAGTGCTGTAGAGAAACTTTCCTTTTTCATGGCTTCTGTGGAAACCAGCAGACTATAGGGGATTGATGGAGCTTTCTGTCACTCCTGCATAGAGTTCTTGGTTGCCTCTGGTGACCAGTAAACTGTTAAGTACAAGGCTGACGTATATTGTGCAGACACCTCAGGCTAGTCCAGTCAGTTCAATATTGTCTCCACTTGGGGAAGGAAACAAGTGGCCCTCTAGATGTTGTTGGATGGTGGTTCCTCTGAGTCATTGCCAGTGTAGGGACTGGTGAAGAACAGTGGAGCTCCAGTCATTCATCTGTTAGGATGATCCTTCATGGCCAGAGCTTGGAAGAGTTATTTTGGGGGCCTACTGGCTTGTGCTTGTTGAGGCGGTATAGTTCAAAAAAAGTAACTGCTGGACTCTGGTCGTGGTTGCTGTCTATAACTGTCATAGGATCATCTCCTGTGTTTATGTCCTGTGCCTCTGCTTCTAATAATCAGAGGATCAGTAGTTAGAGCATTTCCTCAGCCTCATGCTATTGAGATGTTTTGGACAACAACTCACATCTAGCAGTCTGATATGCCCAGTGATTAGGGGTCTTGTTAGAGGATACTCACTTAGAGAAGGCTGGGTTGGAGTATGAAATGTTGTTATGCTGTCTGGGAGACCATGAGCTAGTTACCATCTCTAACTCTGCTTTATTGGGAGGTTTGTGAGGAATAAAAGAAGGGACAATGCGGGAGCAAGGTGCACCCCCCCTGCATTCCTTGACAGAAGAGCAGGATAAAGTAGATGCTATTTCACACAATTCAGACCATCCCTCCCTCCCCAGAACCAGGTAGAACCTCCCAAGTTTGAAAAAAAAGGGTGTGTACTGCCTGCTGAAGTTTAAGAGTAGGAATGAGACTGGTGTGGACCCCACCAATCCTGAATGGTGTAATTCTTGTCCCGTGTACTCTTCTACAAAATGACAGTTATTTCTGGAGAGTAGGTGGTGTCTGAATGCTACTTCCCATTATATTTAGGGATTTGCCAGAAAGGTATGATTAAAATGAAGTGCTTCATGTCCAGGGCGTTGAAATCTAAATGACACCTAACATGCTGTAAACTCGAGTTTTTGACACAAGACCTTTTTTTGTTAACTCATTCAGTGTTGTGCTTTTTCATATTTTGTGGTAGTACTGAATATGAAGGTAAAGGAGCAATACTAAGAACTCACTGAGTTTTGAGACCTGGAAGACTTTCGATATCTTTCCTGCAGACTTGTGCCATCAATCAATACCAAAATAAATGTCATTGTGTGCCTTCAAGTTGTTTCTGACTTAGGGCGACCCTAAGTTTTCACTGGGTTTTCTAGAGCTGAGATTGTGTGACATGCCCAAGTTCACCCAGTGGGTTTCGATGGCCAAGCAGGGAATCAAACCCAAGTCTCAAGAACTGCACTCCAGCCTTAAACCACTATTTCAAACTGGCTCGCCACCAAAATAAATGCTTTTTTTAAAATAATTGAGTAAGTTGTTGGTGGTGCTAATGTTTTTAAAAGTATGGCTAAAAAGACTCCTTCCTCTTAATGGTATGTATTTTTATTTCCCAAAGTTGTCATCTTTATTTACTGTATTTGTGGGCATATAAGATGTACTTTTTATCCCAAAAAATGCCTTCTGAAAATGGGGTGGATCTTATATGCTGGTGCTTATATGCCGGAAAATATGGGTAACTCCTGCCAGGCCTAAATGCATAGGAAAGCAAGTGAGGGGGCAAAAGCAGAGCTCCCATGAGTGCTCCTTTCTCCCCATTTCCTCTTGTTTTGCCCGAGTGTCATTTTGCCTGGGTGCTAGCACTCCTTTCACCACCACCTCCTGCCTTTCTTATGCATTTTGCCTTGGCAGAGACTTCCCCCCGCAGCAAAATGACAGGAATGGAGGAGAAAGGAGCTCCTTTTGCCCCTCCTCTTTTGTTTTCCTTTTTGCCTTGGTGAGGTACTAAAAAATTTTTTCCTAAACAATACAGTCTGAAAATAAGGTGCATCTTATATGCCATTGTGTCTAATACACTGACAAATGCAGTATATTCTACCTTTATCCCCCTCAGGCAGGGTATGTATATATACACACATATAGAGAAATACACACACACACACGTATATCAAGGTGACTTACAAATTAAAATGATTACAATATAATTAAAACATAACAAATATCAGTTTTGAGATAGAATTGAACTATTAATCATATTAATTTAAAACAAACATATATTTTTAGAAAAGTTAAAAGTTTAAAGCAATATAGCTCTCTTCTTACAGCTGTTTCCTTAAAAGCCATCAGTTCTTAACGGCTGTCTGAATAAATAAGTATTTGTAAGCTGATGGAAGGACAGTAAAAGAGGGGCAACTCTAGCTTCCCTAGAGAAGGAGTTCCACAATTTAAAGACAGCCATCAAAAAGGCCCTTTCTAGTGTTCCCATTAACAGAATCTGTGAAGATGGTGGGACTCAACAAAGGGCCTCTTCTTTGGAGCTCAGGATCCATGCAGGCTTGTACAGGAAGAGACATTCCGTCAGAGTTCAGGCTACCTGTAGTATATTAGCTGTATTTAGGTTACCACTCATGAATGAAATTCACTAACTCACTTTGGGCTGGCCACTTTCTTTCAGCTTCACCTGCATCACAGAGGTGATGGTTACTGAGTGTAAGATGAAGCAGATGAGAGCCATATATGCCCCTTTAAGTAAATTGGAGAATAGATGGAATATAAATGCTACTAATAAATAAAGAAACCAAAATGGCACCACACTCACACAAAGAGAAAGATATCAGCAGAATTTGGAGAACCTGAGGTTTGCTGTACTACAAAAACGGTTTCATGGAATAACCCAGAAAAAGCCATAGAAATTTAAAAACCAGAGTCATTGATAGCAGGAAAAGTATGGAGTTGCCAGAATCCAAGACAACAGCTTACCACACTGCAGTGTTGTGTCGCCAGTCTCATTTCCCAGCTTATCAAATGGCATTTTTTTCCATGAAGGGAGGTTGAGATGCAATGGCTTAATATCGCTATACTCTCATGTGCTGGGAAAGGATTCTCATCATGATAGAACTCTTGTGTTTGTATGAAACCAATGATGAGTGGGATAAAAAGGAGTCTTCAGTTCACTACTCACAGGGTAAATTTCTTTGTGTCTCCCAGTTTCTGCACATCATAGAACAATGAGAGAAGACTATGGGGAGAAAATCAGGATTTGGAGCCGCAGCCCTCTGCGACAACAGAGAGAAAAACTTGAACAAGGAGAAATCAGAAAGACAGGTAGCATTTAACTTCTATGTTGTTATATGCCTTCAAGTCATTTCCAATTTGTGGTAATCCTATGCTGGCCCTATCATAGGGTTGTATGGGGCTGAAAGTGTGTGACATGCCCAAAGTCAGCCAGTGGGTTTCCCTGTCCAAGCGGGTAATAAAAACCTGGTTTCCAGAGTTGTAGTCCAGTGCTCAAACCACTACACCACACTAGCTCCATAATTCTGTATTTGCACAATTACATTCTGTAGTTGTTTCTAAATGCCTGGGAGGAATTTAATCCCTTTTGAAAGGGTGGTGATATATACATCTTCTGCCAGCTAATGAAAATTCAAATGTATGATTCAGCACATCTTGCACTGACTTCTGTCAGCCCACATATAGACATTAGAACCACCCCTCTACCATTCTCTGAGGAAAAATAAACCTACCGTAAGGAAAGCCTTGTCTGTTGGAACGTCATAGCTCTATATTGAAGTGGATAAACTGGTGGCTCACAGGCTATATGTGAATCCCAGGCGTTTTTTGTGTGGTGCTCCTGACCTGTCAAGCTCCAGCCCCCAGTTATTTTGTGGTGGTGGTGGGAAATCTCCTTAGATGAATAGATTACCACTTCTAGAAGCCTCTAGGACTGACAGGTAGCTAAAGCACACCTCAAAACCATAACTAAGAAAAAACTGGCAAAAAATCAGCCAAAGATGAAACCAGAAGTGATTTCTGATTCCCATTTATTTTTGACAAATGGGAGATTATTGGCCCTCTGGGGTAAAAAGAATCCCCATTCTCTCCTCCACCCAGAACATGACTATCACCCTGCTCTGTATGATGAGATGACACCATAATATAATACAATTAAGTTGTGTAGAATGTGAAGTTCCCTCTAAAAATAGTTCTGGTCTGAAATGTACAACCATCCCACCTTCATCCATTGTATAGTTGGGAAAAATGAGGATCTTCCTTGGTAATTTTAGCCTGAGTGGGTGAAATTTGCCAACAGTTTTGAAAACTCAAGTCAAGTTGGCAGCTAGCAGTTCAGAGTTTTCAGATGTAATATTCTGAAGGGCATCTGGGAGAAGCATGGGCCCCCATTCCCATCATGCGCATCAGAGCAGGGATTCTGGAAAACCAGAAGGACAGTAGCCAGCTGAGTTGAACTTTCTAGCATTCTGGCGAGATCTCTATTTCATTGTTGTTGTTGTTTTGTACTGAATTACGGCAACGGTAAGGTCGCCTCCCACAGGGTTTTCTTGGCAAGATTTGTTCAGAGGCATTTTGCCATTGCTTTCCCCTAAGGCTAAGAAAGTGTGACCTCTAAGTGGGTTTTCAGGCTGAGTGAATATTCAAACCTTTGTCTCCTAGAAACCTAATTCAGCACTCAAGCCACTACACCAAATTACCTCTCCACTATCATCCTACATAAGTGAAAATTGAGGGGAGTTTTGGCCACAGTCCTTGCCTTCCCGGTTATTTATTTAGTTATTTTACAAATATTTGTCCAAACACTATTAGAAGCCTAATTCAAAAATGATACTGTGAAGCTTTCCTTTGGAATTCGGTTTCTATTTTCAAATGATTTAGTAGTTCTCTGGGATGTTTGTCATTGCCTTAAATTCTGTTGAAATTGGGTTAAGATGTCTGCTTGATTTGCATTTAGTAGATAGAACTTTGAAAAGAATGCTGTATCAATTTTGATGTGTTATATAAATATTTCAGAAGTTCCAAAATAATGGAACTGAAATATTCATAGACTCATAAAACTGTGAAGTTGGAAGAATAATCTAGTCCAGTTCCTTGCTGATGCAGAGAATCCATGGCTAAAGAATCCCTGAGAGATGGACATCCACTGATGAAGGAGAATCTGCTATCCTCTGAGGCAGTCTGTTCCACTGTTGAACAGCTCTGGTGATCAGGAAATTCTTCCTAATGTTTACAAGCCTCTCCTTGTTATCTGATAGGGTCGGGCATGGAGCACTGTCGGAAAGTACAGATGGTTGAAATGCAGAACCCATCTACTGTAGGAACATGAAGGGCTTATGGAGGCTTGCTTGGACTGACTGACTACATGTGCTGCTTGTAAAGTCTCTCAGGTGGTTTGGCAACTTTTTGCCCCCTCTGAGCTCACTTTGCAAGTACTGCGTACATGATCCCAAGTGAACCTCCATAGGCAAGAAAAACTGACAGAAGCCCATTGTTTCAAAGCTTCCAATACAGACAGGTTCCATTAATTCAGTGAGGGGATCTGCTCTCTTAGTAGGCAAGACTTTGAACCATGCGTGCAGGCAAGTAGTCCCAAGAAAAGGCCTCCATAGGCAAGAAGAACTGCCAGAAGAGCAGACCTCATGTCAGATTAATGGAACTCGTCTTTAATTTGGAAATATCAGAAGAGCAAATTATCAGGTGATGGGGCACTGGAAGGCAGGGGTATCCTGTAGTTCAGTGGTTCTCAACCTGTGGGTCCCCAGATATTTGTGGACTTCAGCTCCCAGAAGCCCCAGCCACTATGGTCAATGCTCAGGGCTTCTGGGAGCTGAAGTCCGAAAACATCTGGGGACCCACAGGTTGAGAACCACTGCTGTAGTTGGAATCTCTTTTCTTGTAATTTGCTTCCATTGGCATACCCTGTGGAACAGCAGAAAAGCCCAGCCCATGTTTGACATAATGACCCTTCAGAAACTTGAGAGTGTCTGTCATACATGCCCTCTCATCCTCTCTTCTCTAAGCTAAACGTAATTGAAATGGGTTGGAGGAGGAGAATTAATGCACAGCTATGTGCCTGTTAATTTGGCTGACACTTTTGATACGTTCCCCTTCACATTCTTTGGGTTAAGCAAAGCATTACAATCAACAATATACACAATTCATATAACAATATTACAGTTGTTTCTGAGCACATTTGAGAAATGGAATTTCTCTCCCACTTCCTTTCATAGTGAAGGAGGAAAAGCCAGAAGAGAGGGACCCACTTTCAGATCTACAGGACATTAGCGACAGTGAGAGAAAAACCAGCTCAGCTGAAACATCGTCAGGTAGCTACCGCTGACATGGAAAATACTGTGGCTGTTTGTCAAGCAAGACCCATGCTTGGGCAGCTCGAGGATGTTCCTGGTTATTTTTCTGTGTGGTTCTGTTTTCTGCAAGGTGAAGGATGGGAGGCTGGAGGCTGCACAGGGTCCAAGGGCAGCTTTTTTTCAAACTCCAGATGCTGCAGGGAAATTCTTTGCTCAGCTTTCTACCTGGGAGTAGAAATTTCTACCTGGGAGTAGAAATTAAGTGAGGACTCTCCCTCAGGTGT
Organism: Iguana delicatissima; assembly: GCA_948472985.1. NCBI lineage: Eukaryota > Metazoa > Chordata > Lepidosauria > Squamata > Iguanidae > Iguana > Iguana delicatissima. The sequence continues at coordinate 131,170 of CAOKZL010003204.1, read as the reverse complement.
ACTTTGTGTTTTGACTGCCCTGCATCCCTCCTAATGGGAAGGTCTGGAGCAAGTGAGTGCCAGCTCGGCCACTCCTACAAATGTACCTCAGTCGGGAATCTGGCGTTACTATGCAGGGACTCAGTGCTGGCTGTAACTCCTGCAGACAGCATCTTGCTAAGGACAGCTTGGGGACTTTTCCTGGCTGAAGAAAGCCTGCATGCAGCCACATTAGCTCTCTAAGTTAAGCATTTATTGCCTAGACCAAATGACTTCAAAGGTCTTGACCACATTCACCCAGATGTCATCCTGTCTATGGTCAGGGTGTATATGGACTCATCCATCCTCTGCCACACCCCACTAAATATCTTGATTGTTGTCATAGGAGAATCAGCATCTGGTTCAGAAGAGGAGGAGGAGGAAGAGGAGGAGGAGGAGGAGGAGGAGTCCAGTAGTGAGGAGTCAGAAGAGGAGGAAGAAGAGGAAGAAGAAGAGGAAGAAGATACAGGAAGTAACTCTGAAGAAGTGTCTGAGCAGTCAGCTGGTAAGTGGTCAATGGTACAGTTTTCCTTTGAAAAATATAAAAGTCAATGTTTGTCTGTCAGTTTGTGAGTTTGTCTGTTGGTCTGCATCAGGCAGGCGAAGACTTCATACGATTGGCTGAGTGAGGCAAGAAGACCTTATACGATTGGCTGGCTATGAAGAGTGTATGGAATCCTGGGGTTGGCAGTTTAGGGAGGGGCCTTTAGAATTCTCACCTGAGAGCTCTTGAGCCTCAGGCTGGTTGCTATGGAGATGAGGCCTACCATCAATAAGGATGCCAGAGAACGTTTGAGAGGCATATGTGAGAAAAATTAAAGTGATATACACAACATAGTTACAAGGTCTTCTCGCCTCACACAGTAGATTGTATGGGTTCCGTATGTGAGGAATTTTAAAGTTGCAATTCAAAACAAAAAATGCTTTAGAAAAAGTAAAGCTATTGCACAAATTCAACAGAAAGCAAAAAAAATCAAGAGCCAGTACAGCGTCGCCAGACAACACATATTGGATTGGGGACTATGGGGAAAAGTTTCAGGTACTGGAATAGACCAGTTGCTATGGAGATGATGCCTAGCAGCAAGGAGGAGGACAGTGCATTCCTTAAGGAACCCAACCTCTACATGTTAACAACTCTAAATACAGATTGGAAGGGGGAATATGGGGAAAAGTTTCAGGTATTAGAATAGGCCAGTTGCTATGGAGATGAGGCCTAACAGCAAGGTATTCCCTCAGGAATCCAATCTCTGGATGTTAACAACTCTGAATATAGATTGGATTGGGGAATGTGGGGAAATGTTACAGGCATTGGAACAGGCCGGTTGTTAGGGAGGTGAGGCCTAGCAGCAAGGAGGAGGACAGTGTATTCCCTCAAGAACCCAAACTGTGTATGTAAATAACTGAATAGAGATTGTATTGGGAAATATGGGGAAAAGTTACAGTACTGGAGAAGACAGTTTAGTGAGTTCTTGGGAGGAAAATAAAATCCTGAGCAATGCCGGGTAAATATGCTAGTTGTTAATATTCAAGATTAATTAATTAATTAATTAATTATTAGGAGTACTAGTGTAATAGTAGGTGGAACCTATAGCAAAATGTTGCAGCATGGGGTATTGTTTATTTATTCCAGCCACTCTAGTCCATTCTTTTGTTTTTGTTTGTTTGGTATATATATGTGTGTGTGTGTGTGTGTGTGTGTGTGTGTGCTTTCTCCCAACAGTTAGTGTCCCATGCCTATTCAGATTTTATTGAGCTATTTGTGGTAAGACATCTCCCCTGCAAAGGGAGTTGGGTTCTAAGAACTTTTTTAAAAACATCTGCAGACCTCTGGTTTTCCGCAGTCTCCTGCTACTATCCTCTAGTGTATGGATAGTACCATTTGGGGAGTTGGCACTGACGGTTTGAATGTTAGAAATAGAGTGAGCTATAAATACAAGTGTGAACTATCATAAGCCAAAGACTTGTTGCCTTCTAGAGATTGTCTTCTAAATCTCCAAGCCAGACTGGTTTTAGACAAATGGGATACAAAGAGAAGCAAGAGTAGCAGAGGATGAATGAGCTGAATTCCTGAAACAAAACATTCCTTTTTTAAAAGTCCCATTTTATTCAGTGGAGCTTACTCCTGGGTGAATAGGCTTGCAGCCTGTTTCTGAGTGTTTTCATATCTAAAACCAACATCGTACATGTAGACAGTTTGCAAGTTTTGCCTGTTGAAAGCGTGTGAATCTCTCTCTTGGACCATGCTGGGTTATCTATCAGATGGGACAGAGTTTGCTTTCCATAGAAGTATCTAGATATATAACCTTGTCACCACAGGCTTGTAGTTCAAAACTGCACGACCTCGGTCTGTGTTATGTGTAGGATAACTTTTGGGTTTACTTTGAAAATTTCTTTCTGTGAAGCTCTTTTTTTCCACTTGTCTTACAGAAGAGGTGAGTGAAGATGAAATGAGTGAAGAGGAGGAAAGGGAAAATGGAGAGCACATTCCAGTTGGTAAGATAATAAAAGCTGAATTTGGCTCTATATAATCGATGCACCCTCTATTTCCTTAGTTATTATACCTCACTCTGGGGATTCCATGACTTAGTGAACTTCAACTTGTTTTTTGAAGATTTTATGAAGATTGTATTGAGAAGCTCAGGTGTCTTGGGGTTTTCCTTTTTCTTTTTGACTGATTCACAATTCAGAGACAAAGGATTGGATTCAGATAGATGCTATTATAAGAAATTCTATCAGTAGTACTTTTATGTCAGAAGCCATGATTAGCAATACATGACTGTATTTCAGTTCTCTTTTATCAGGCCAAGATCTTGTATTAAATTGTTAGAAGCTCCCCTGCTCACAGTGCAACCAGATAGAACCTATAAGAGCAAAATTGCTGAAATTGGGATTGGTGTCTCAGAGCCATTAGAACCAGTGATATTTCAGTCATGACTTGGATCATGACTGCATATGAAACTGCATTGTATTGAATTTTTATGGCTAGTGTACTTTGCTCAATATTTTGTACTACTCAGGCTGGTTATGAGTTTGTTAGGAGTGTAACCACAGTGACACCTTTATGCACTGCTGCCTTCATACAGCTCTACACAAGGAGATGCACAACATATCTTTAATTACAGAAAAAACAGTGAGTTTTACACATACAGCAGGCAACGTCTAGCATCTGTTTCTTTGAGCAGCTAAAACCAATGACTGTCCTGCCTGCCTTCCCTGGCCTGTCTGAGGCATCAAAACAACTATACCAGCAACGTTCTTCCTGCTGTAGCAAACAGTAGAATAAAAGCAGATTACTTCCTCCATAGAGGTCATCATAATCATAGGCTTAGATGTTCTTTTTTTGGTTTTATTGTAGAAAAATGAAACTTAGCAGTGAAACCTTCCTTTTTATCTCTTAAATGTATGATTTAGAAACCACTAAGCATAGAAGTTGCCCTGATGCCAGGAGTTCTGACTACTTTGGGATAACAGAAGGAAAAGCACTGCTTCACTTAATGAATATAAAACTTTCAAACCTTCCTTCTCCATGGCAATAGGCACTGATTTTTAAGAAATTCATGGAGGTTGGGGTGACTAATCAGCATGTCATGGAAACAGAGCTTTCCTAGTTAGAGGCAGTGTAACACTAAATATCAAATACTAGTATTTCTGATCACTATCCAATGATGATGCAAATACAAGAAACCACAAAACAATTTCAGCAGAGATTGAATGATAATCTATTAAATGATGAAGAGGTGATACAACAGGCGAAAGAAACATTGAAAAACTACTACATGGAAAATGTAAAGGAGGGTATGAAAATGAAGATGATTTGGAATGTATCTAAAGCAGTGATGAGAGGTTTCTTCATTCAAAAAAGACAAATTCAAAATAAGAAAAAGTGACAGGAATACCAAGAATTTATAACAAAGCTTCAAGAAAAAAAGAATGTGGGGAAAATCCAGAGGAAAAATCAATACAGGCGGAAATAAAGATAATACAACAAAAGATAAGGATGAATTTACAAAAAGAAATAGAGAAGAAGATGGAACAATTAAAAGTAACCCAGTTTGAGCAGGCAAACAAGATTAGGAAATGGCTTGCGTACAGGTTAAAGAAGAAGAGAGAACGAAATATAATAGCTGAATTGAAGAATGGGAAGAAGAAAATTACACAGCAAGAGAAAATAAAACAGAAATTTAAAGAATAATTTGAAAAACTATTCCAGGAGAAAAATCTTCAAATAGAATAGAATAGAAGAATTAGAATAGAATAGAATAGAATAGAATAGAATAGAAGAAAAATGGAAGGAATTTGTAAAAACTGTAAAAATTCCAAAAATACCGGCAGAGAAACAGGAACATTTAAATAAAGAAATAACAACATTTGAAATAGAAGAGGCAATAAGAGTTGAAAATGGATAAGGCACCAGGACCTAATGGATTTACGACATTGTACTATAAAAGATTTATAAAAGAAATAATACTTCCATATCAGGCAACTTCACACAAAATTGAGAAGGAAGGGAAACCACAGTCATGGGGAGAAGCAAATATAGTGGTAATACCTAAAGAAGACAGAGATAAGAGGGAAATAAAGAACTATAGGCCAATCTCTTTGTTGAATGTAGACTATAAAACATGAGCAATGATATTGGCTAAGCGACTCAGATACAGGATAAAATACAGGAAGGACAAACCCAGGCAGACAAATGAAGAACAATATTAGATCTTTACTAAATACAATGGAATATTATGATAAAAATCCAGGGAAGAAGATAGCTATCATCTCATTGGATGCTGAAAAAGCATTTGATAATGTTTCCTGGAATTTTATGCATTATACTTTAAGAGAATATGGCCTGGGAGAAGTATTCTGTAATTGGTTGGAGAAGATATATCGGGATCAATCAGCGAAGTTAATAATAAATGGAGATAAAACACAAAGCTTTGAAATAAAGAAGGGTATACGGCAGGGATGACCGTTATCACCGTTATTATTTATAGCAGTTTTAGAGGTATTACTGCTGGAAATAAATGAAGATCCACAAATAAAAGGATTAAAAACAAAAAAGATGGAGATAAAGTACAAAGCCTTTGCAGATGATGTAATAATATTTCTTGAGGAACCACAAGATTCAATACAGAGGTTGAAGGAAATCTTGCAAAAATATGGACAAATAGCAGGATATAAGATAAATAAAGAAAAAACTAAGATGATGACATTAAATATATCAAAAAAGAACAAGAAAATTTGGAAAAGATATCAGGATATCAAATAGTAAAGAAAAGAAAATATTTAGGAATAAATATAACAAATAAAAATCAAGAATTATTTGATAACAATTACGAGAAAACATGGAAGGAGATTCAAAGCAAAATAGAAAAATGGATAAATATGAATTTATCTCTATTAGGAAGAATAAATACTTTTAAAATGTCTCTATTGCCTAAGCTAATGTTCCTGTTCCAAAATTTGCCAATAATGGGAGAAGAAAAGATCTTTAAAGAATGGGAAAAAAGGCTATGGAAGTTTATCTGGCAAGGCAAGAAACCAAGAATAAGATTTAAAACATTACAAGACGCAAAGGAGAGAGGAGGTTTTGATGTGCCATCGCTGAAAATATATTATCAAGCATGCTGCTTAGAAACAATTAAAGATTGGATTCAAGTAGAGAACACAACAATAAAAGAAGTTGAAGGAATAGAAGATAGATTTGGTTGGCACGGATACTTATGCTATGACAAAGTAAAGGCGAATAAAGACTTTAACAATCATTGTATCCGAAAGTCTCTATTGAAAGTGTGGATACAAATAAAACACAAATTTTTATAGAGGACTTCCGATGTGGACCTCACCCCAAGAAGCATTTAATATTGCTCCAACAAAGCAGAGAAAATTATTGACATATCAAGAGCTATTGAAAAAGGATGGTACAAAGTTAAGAATGAGTATAGAAGAGGAATTAAAAGAGCAAGGCCATGAAATTAACTGGTTCCCATTGAGTCAAATGAAAGAGAGATTTAAAATGGATCAAAAATTATATGGGTTTGAAAGAAATGAAAACGAACTGGATGTATGGGTGAAAGGGAACCAGAAAAAGAGAATTTCCAGATTTTATAAAATATTGTTACAAAGAGAGATGGAACCAGAAATTGTTAAAAATAACGTGGTTAGATGGGCTCAAAATATAGGACATCCAGTCGAGTTGGATACATGGGTGAGGGCATGGAAGACAGATGTAAACTTTACACCAAGTTTGAATTTAAGAGAAAATTTTTATAAAATGTTATATAGATGGTACATGACGCCTGTAAAACTGAAAAAAAAATAACAAGAGATGGGAATGGAAAATGTTGGAAATGTGGTGAGAAAGAAGTATCTTTTTTCATATGTGTTGGACCTGTAAAATAGCAAAAAAGTTTGGGAAAGAAATACGTAATGAAATTCAAAGAATGTATGGTTTTAACTTTGAAATGAAGCCAGAATTCTATTTGTTGAATATGTTAGGGCAACAAAGAGAAATAAGAGCTCATCAAAAGACATTGTTATATATAATAACTGCGGAAAGATTGACTTATGCTCAACACTGGAAAGAAGGAAAATATATTGATATAAGAGAATGGAAATTTAAAGTCCTGGATATGGTAGCGACAGAAAAGCTAACTTTTTCACTTAAAAATAAGCCAATCCAAGGCTTTGAAAGAGAACGGCGAGAGGTATTGAATTGGATAAAAGAATGAAATAGGGGAAAAGAAAGAAAGGCTGTGAGAAAGGAGAAAGACAAAATGAGGTGGTGAAAGATAAATTGTCAATAGTTACGTTCAAGCTAGAAGTAATAGTTTACGATTGTTGTAAAATAGAGATAGTGTATGGAACTTCTGTGTATGGTGTATGGAATTTCCATGTTTATATGGAATGGAATGTTAAACTCAGATTCAACTGGGAAAATTGATGTCTGGAAGCGGGGAGGGTTTCTTATTGTTTTTCTTTAAAAAAATTAATAAAAATTAATTGTAAAAATATCAAATACTAGTATAGGCCATGGTTTTTATGCCTTGCTTGTGAGCTTTGGCAAAGAATCCCCAAGCAGCTGCTGGCTTCCACAATGTGATTCTAACATTTGAAGTTACAGAGTCAAGGTTTGATCGGGATTCTGCAGGGAGTGAAGGAGAGGATGAAGAACCTGGAGATGGGACCCCACAGTCCAATACAATGACAGAGGGCGATTATCTTCCTGATTCACCTGTGTCATCGCCTGTAGAGCTGAAGCAAGAGCTGCCCAAATATCTCCCTGCTCTTCAGGTGAGGGGAAGCATCTTAGATCCCTATTTAAACATTTCCATTATTCAAAATTTTCCACAGTGAGTGTGGTTGTGCTGTGCTAACACTGTCTTCTCCTGTTTGTCATGAAAAACTGGGTTTGCATACTTTGTTTTTAGGCATTTAACCTCAAAGGATAGGTTTAAAAGGTACAGAGGCCTTGTTACGTGTCCTCCCAACCTGTGAGCTGAGGCTAGTGGGTACAAATGACAGAGCTTTCTCTGTGAATCTGAGCTTAGGAGAAAGATGGGATATAAATTCAATAAATAAATGAACCTTGACTGTGAAACTCCCTCCCAAGAGGTCATCTATTCCTTTTGAGTTTCAGGTGAGCAGTAAAGACTGCTAATTTGCTATGCCTTAAGACTGTTATTAGAGTTATTTTTAAGATAAGCTTTGAGTGTTTAAATTGGTTTTTCGTTGTTTATTGAATGTTTTAAAATGTTTTTTACCTGTTGTTCATTGCCACGGGGGCCCCGGTGGGCCAAGAGGTACTAAATAAATGATTTAAACAAATTTTAGAGAAGGTGCAGTGTAAGCTGATTTTTTTCTAAGCAAGGCAAAAGGAATGAGATATCTCTGAGAGTCAAAGGGGAACATATTGTGTCACTCTCCTTAGTCATCTTTTGGGGAGTAATCCATTTAGTTCATGCAGTGTTTTTGTCAGGGGCTCGGGCGTGGTTGCGCCCGCGGGCGTCCCCGAGGCCGACGCAGCGGCCGCCTCCGACGAGGGGGGCCTGGGTGCTCCAGAGGCCGCTGCCGTCGGCGGGGATCGCCCGGACGCCGTGGAGGTCGCCGCCGCCGCCAGGGATCGGCCAGACGCTGTGGAGGCCGCCGCCACCACTGGGGATCGCCCCGGCGCTACGGAGGTCGCCAGCCCGGCTTCCACGCCAGTGGGCGTGGCGGGCAGTGACTCGCCGGGGGAGGCGGGTCTCGGGCACGATCCGGGGCGCCGCCCACTCGCAATTCCGACCCTGAGGAGGCTTCAGCCTCCGCTCCACCGCCCACGTTCCGGCAGCGGCGGCAGTTCAAGGAAGCAAGCCGCTGGTCCCGGCGACTGCATGAGAAACACCTGCGGGCTGAGAGCTCCCAGCTGTAGCACAGCTGAGAGCCCTCAGCCGTGTGCTCGAGCCGGATTGGCCAGCGGCGGCCAAGGGGTCTTTTTAGGGCAGGCGCTGGGCTGGGAAGGGCACGGAGCAACAACCATCTGCCTACCGTGCGTCTGTCGCCCGTGCCCAGTTCCACTCCAGCCTGTGTTTGCGTCCAGCCGCTCGGCCCTTCCAGGACCAACCCCCTGCGTTTTGGGTGAAGTAACCTCTTTGTGTTCCGGGTGAGGTAACTCTTCATTATTTTCTGTTGGAGCCGGCTGCTAAGGCATACTTTCAGTTATGGACAGTTTGTTTACTGCAAAACCTCTGTGTACGGACAGCAATAAACGCTGCTTTTCCCCAACTCCAGTCCGGCTCCTGCTTGACCCCGGCTGCCGCTGACAGTTTTAAGAAATCAGCAGGTGATTTTCTTTTCTCTTGTGTTCTGTGTCAGGCTTGTAATAATCAGGGCTACATCCAGGTTTGAGAGTTTGCTGTCTTCATTCTTTGGCAAGCTTATGTGATAGCAGGCAGCAGCAGCAGTGCTTTGTGGGTGCTAGACAGGTTCCAGAGAAAGTTTTACTCTGGAAACTGCCTTTTCAATGTCCCACTCCACACTACTTTGAGGGCTTATGGAAAGTTCAGGTAGTGCTCTTTCCACTTGCTAGGCCTTTCAGCTTGACCAGTCATCTGATAACAGTTATGACTATGAGTCACATGAGCATGAACCTAAAATAGAGGTGTGAATTTATTGGACTGCAAGCCTCAGCAGTCTTAGCTAAGATATCCTATAGTGATGAATGTTGGGAGCCATAGTCTTAACAGCATCTGAATTACTGTGTGTTTCTCATCCCTGCTTTAAAACTACAGATAGCTTCAGTTAAAATCCCGTCAGCAGAAAAGGCACCATCCAAGAATTGGCTAACTTTTTTTGCTATCCAGACAAAGCAAGGGATTATGTGGTCTAGAATAAGACTTTTTTTATTGGATCCCAAGCTTCTCCATACAGCCTTTTTCCCCTTGCCTTCGCCCAGCAGAGTTTGTATCAGAGGTCCTCCGCCTGTTCCTTGGTTGTTTGTCTTTCTTATTTTTCTCTCTGTTTCTTTGGTTGCTACCTTTAAAAGAAAAAGAAAAACCCTTTAGGCTTTCTCTTTCTCTTTAATCACCCCTTTTTGCTTTCTTGACATTAAGCACTGTACGCTTTGAGGGCTTTCTGTTCTTCAGGTAGAATGCCCTTAAGGACATCCAGTCAATCATTTCAGCCTTTTTGTGGTTTGGCCTGAGGAAAAGACTTTCATTCCGTCAGGCCCACTTGGAACAGATCACATTTCTCTTTCTGCCACCTGGGAGGTCAGTTGCATCAGTTTCTTGCAGGAGATCAACCTGCCAGAGGGACAAAACCCAACCTGTGACTTACAGCAGCAGTCAGTAGTGGAAAAGTCGACTGGGTTCCTTTAAGCTTGGCAATATTCCATGTCAGACCAAGGGGTATTAAGAAACACAGAGCAAGAATATGCTGTAGATTTCATTCTTCCACATAGGGCTGGCTTCATCAACTCTCTGGCCTCAAGATTACTGGCCAAAATCATCTCATTCAGCAGGCAATTAATAGCATGTGTGTTTCTGTACCATTTATCAGCTAAGTGCTCTCTAAGTGCTTGGTTTACAGGAAGGCTGAGTTGACCTGGAACCCGGCAGGATCAAACTCACAACCTTGTGACTGCAGTACTGACATTTTAACCACTTCACCACCAGGGCTCCTACCAGGCAATTTGTTATCTGCTATCCCTTCAGAGGAAATATTCACAGGAACTTTTTTTTTTTTTTTTGGTGAAAAAAGCAGGAGTTGGATTTCTCCAGTTCTGGATTTGAAATTTCTGAAGGGGTTCATCAGATAAAGGAAATTTCAGATTAAAAGTCTCAACTATTTCCAGAGGATTTTCCTCTTTTGATCAATGTTCCAGAAGCCTATTAACATGTTCCTGTGCATCTTCCTCACACAAATTCATGTATCGGGCACTGTGGATCTTTCAGGAAGGTGGAAGCTCTATTCATATCTTCCAGCTTCACAAGGGGAAAGGCCTCTATCTCTGTAATCACTAGATGTTTCAAAGCCTGTATTTTATTGCACATGAGTCAATAGGAATTCCTAAACCACAAGGGCTGACAGCACACTTGTCCAGATCTGCTGTCACATATACAGCATTTCTAGCCAGTGGTCCCTTGGAGGAAAATTGCAGAGCTGTTACTTTGGTAAAACTTTTCACTTTACCAAGCATTATAAACTAGTCAATTTTGCATATGTGAGTGCTTCTTTTAGAATGAGGGTTATTCAGCAGAGAGTCTGTGCTTGATTTCGTTCCTGTGGTCTCTTTCTTGCCACGTTTTTCCTCTTGACACATATAAAGACTTGTCCTATTCCTGGTTGGTTTCTTCTCCGTTGGCAGAGTAAGGTACATTGGGAGATTACCATGAAGTCCATTCTTGCCAGGAAGGAGACATCCAGCCCTATTCTTATGGTGCAAACTTTTCCTTTCTCTGTCAGTGTCTTTTCTATATCAGTCTGTCTCTTGCTTTTGTATGGAACTGTACAGAGGAGCTAGGATCCATTGAAAATGTCTTAATCTAGATCTTGTGATTCCTTGCCTTGCCTGGACAGCAGAAGGGAGTAACCCATTCCTGGATGTCTCCTATTTGATAAGAACAGACCTTCATGGTAAACTCCCAGTGTACCATCAGTTCTCTTCTTTGATCATATCTACCTGATTCTGATTAGATAGACCCTCTAGGCCTGCCTGTATTTAGGGAAGATTGCATAGTAGAAGTGCCACTAAAAAAAAGCTGGCCAGCCGTGGTTGGAGTTTAAGTCAGATTTTTTCCGCTGTTACTTTAGTAAGTAGGTCCAGTTAGTTAAGTGTGCTGTGCTCCTGGATGGAGGAGGGGGAAACAGGAGACAGTAGATTTCCAGCCCCCATGGGCTGGTTTTCACCGGTCACTATTCTCGGGGACCTCAGCCACAGCCCTCCACAGCCATTGCTCGGAGAGATAGGGGATGGCAGTAAATGTGTATATGTTGCATCTCTTACTTTCTCTTCTCTTTTCTAGGGCTGTCGTAGTGTGGAAGAATTTCAGTGTTTGAATCGGATAGAAGAAGGAACCTATGGAGTTGTGTACAGAGCAAAAGACAAAAAAACAGGTTGTACCTCTGTACAGCTTTAGGAGTCTAGAAACTTTTTCTTAGGCCAAATCAGACTAGTTTAGGATTGTTCACTTGGGCTGGCAGAGTGTCCTCCAGTGTATCAGACAGACAAGGATTTTTTTTCCCATTACATACTGTTGCGCATTCCAGTGGGAGTTGGCAGGTATTGAATCTGCGATCTGAGCTTGTGGCATACCAATGAGCTGTGCCTTTTCCCTTATAAGAATGAACAACGAAAGCTGCTTCCTACTATGCCAGATCGTTACTGTCTTCTCTGATTGGCAGCATCTCTCCCAGGTTTTAGGCAGGAATTTTTCTAGCCCTACGTAGAGAGGTTAATAGGGACTATCAGCATGCATAGGTAGTGCCTTGATCTTGAGCTGTGGCCCGTTTCTAAAATGTACATGTGGAATTAGTACAGTCTGATTAGTTTCCATCTTATAGAGTATCTCTTCTCATACATTATATTCTCCTAATAATGAAAGCTCAGCAGGTGAGGCCCTTAAAGTCTTGTCTTCTTTGGAGCCAGGTTGGTGTGCAGAATGTCAGGGGCCTCTTTTCTTAGCTTCCAGTGTTCTGGAAACTACATCTGTGTGAGTTGTCCATTTGGTCCCATCTCTATTTTGCCCTCAAAAAAGAATTTTCATTGTCTTCTTAGTAGTCAATGCAGAAATTGTGCCTCCCCCCCATACCCTCCTTTGCTGATTTTAGTCTGTGACTGCCTTTACAATTAAGGTGCAGTTTGAGTTTGCCTTTCCGTTTTTCAGAAATTATTTTGAAGTCTACTAAGCTCACCTACAAAAATTGGGGAGCCATAGCTGAGAGAAAGTTTTGATATTCCAGATGTTTTGGACTTTCTGAAGCCCCAGCCAGCATGGTTAGTGGTCAGGGGTTCAGGTCCAACAACATCTGGAGGGCAAAATGCTAAGACTTAGCAGCAGTACACTCTATGTGAGTAAAACTCCAGTTGCTAGCTAAAAGAATTTATTGATGTTCACATTATCTTTTTCATACATTGTAAACCAGCTTTTTCCAGGATTGGTTCTCCAGATAATGAAGTGTACCTCCTATAATTCCCACTGGCTCTGCTTGCTGGGTGGAGAGGACAGGAGTTACAGTCCAACAATATTGGGCTTCAGAATGTTTGAAAAATCTGTATGGGTTTGTAGTCATCTATTTGGGAGTTTCCTGCTCTCAGCTATGGAAGTCCCAGGTTAGCCCTCCATGACAGAACTCTGTCTCACCAATCTGTAAACTGGGTGTACAGTCAGCCCTCCACATTTGCACGTTTCACTTTTGCGAATTTGATTATTCATGGATTATTTACTGTCACCTCTGCTGCCTCCCTATCCCATTTTTAACAGGGACTGCAAGCCTTGTGAAACTGCAGATGAGGCTTGTAAGCCCCTATTAAAAATGGTGTGGGGCAGCAGTAGGGGTGGTAGTAAGCCCCACCAACCACCCACTTGTGCCCTGATGCCTCAAAGGAATCCATGGTGGGTTGAGTATGGTGATCATACTATTTTGTGTGTTAAATATAGTTTGGGAGGACCTAGAGTTTTTCACGTTTTTTTCACTTTCACAGAGATCCTTGTGCCTCTAACCCTAGGGAATGTGGAGGGATGACTGTAATTGTGATCTGCCTTGATTGGTCACTGAGAAGGCTGCCAGAATGTCTGCTATGGGAATTAACTTTAAAGTGTTTTTTTTTCCAGATGAGATTGTAGCGCTGAAGCGATTGAAGATGGAGAAGGAGAAAGAAGGTTTCCCTATTACATCACTAAGGGAAATCAACACCATACTGAAAGCTCAGCACCCAAACATCGTCACCGTTAGGGTAAGGTCACCACCATTTGATCTCCATGTTTCATTCATGTCTTTTGGAGGTTTTCCTGCATTCAGTGACAAGAGTGGGAAGAACTGAAGGCTCATGACCACTGGCTCATTGCTCTCCCTGTACTGGCGCAGAAGGTCTGTAAGTGTGTGTCATGCCCTGGATCACTCCACTCTGAGATAGACAGCAGTGTTTATTTGTGACAAGTAAGCAGCACCCTATAGTCACTGAGACTAAAGAATGCATGGTAATCATAGATTTTATACCTTCCCATGCAAATTTAGGCACACAAATCACCCCACAATGTTAGTTTCCAGACTCCCAGTTGTTTACCGCCTTTCGTCCTTGAAGCAAGAACACATTTTCTATTGCTTATCACTGCGCCTGCCTAGTTCTCACAAACACCTTTTGGTTCTTTCCTTTTCTTCCTCTCTGATCTTCTCCCCCTCTCCCGGATATACAGCAACATGGAGCAATAAAGCAGTTAGCCAGTTGATATTTTCAAATACACATACAAGTTTCAAACAGATACAATGCTGTAATCAACAAATGGCTTTCGACACTTCGTAGCACTCTAATTAAAATCTACCCTTTTCCCTTATGTGGACTATCCTACTGATTGTAATACTATAGTCTACATCCAACTAAATACAGTATGACAAGAGCAATGCATCCTGACATCCTGCCCCTCCAAAGCTTGATTCTCTCCCCCACATCTTTTCACCCAAGTTTGTGGGGGGATATGCTGTTCGAAAATTTTTGGTTAAGCATGAGGCTTTGACATGTTTGACATCAACCCATTCCCTCTCACTAGTAGCAGTTGTTTCCGGTGTACTAAATATTGTAAGTTGCTCCTGTGCTTCCTGGAAATCCAGTATATCAGTGACGACTTCTTCATGGTCTCTCTGCCTCGCACAGTGGGAATCTTCATGCATGCGCAGTAGCATTTCGGAAAGTTCCAGAGCTGAGCAGCTTGGCAGGAATCCCTCCCCCATTCGTTACTGAGTGTGCTCAGTCCTGCCAAGCTAACGGTCTCTCTTCAGTTTCTTTTTGTCCACTGATCAGTTAGCAGCTTGGAAAGTTTCCTCGCTGACCAGTTTTCTGTTCTTTGGATTCTCTTTGGATTCTCTTTGGATTTCTGGCTATTTTGGTTATCCCCTTCCAGGATAAAAGATTGTAAGGACTTTCCCCCTCCTTCTGTCGTCTCTTTTCAAATTGTGTGTTACCTGCGGCCACAAGGTTTCGCTGTGTTACACCCACCCCAAATACTTGTTCTACCTCTGGGAAGGCCATAACATTTGTGCCTGTTCCATCTGCAAAGAGTTTACGTCACAGACGCTGAAGAACAGGGCCTCCTGTCTGAAATCCTATTGTTGGGAGCAAGCTCTCCAATTGAAGGATCAGGCGGCTTCAAATACAGCCCTCTTTACTGCTTTCGTTTCACCACGTCCTTCGTGAGGCCCTTCGATGTCAGCGTCGTTGTCGAGCACAATTTCAGCCTTGTTGTCGAGCACGACGTTGACGGTATTGACTTGCTCTTTGGTACCGACAACTTTGGCATCGACAACTTTGGCATCGACACTGACATTGACTCCGTCAACTTTACCACCAATCTCTTCTCTGCTGAGAATTCCGAAGCTCTCAAAGAAGCCTGCTGTTCCATCTTCTAGCTCTGGAGATGCCTCCTCCAACTTGCAGCAGACTTCAATTCAGCAGGCTCACAAGGTACTTACCTTGACGGAGCGGAAGAGGGCTTCCTTGCATCACTCTTCTGCATCTTCAAAGAAGAAAAAGAAGGAAAAGCATTGTTCTCCTTCGCAGCTTCCCGTCTGTTGGCTACTTGACTGTCTTCTCTCAGTCCTCTACCAGCACCTCCTCTGATGCAGCCTCTGGCATCCACTGTGGAGGAGGCTGAGGCTCCTGCTCTTTCGCTGGTGCATGATTCCAACCAGCTTCCAGTACTATCTGTCCTGGGAACCATCAACCTCTCGTCTGACCTGGACCATTGGCCTACGCTGACTGCTTCTCTGCCTGCAATGTCGGGCCAGCCTGGAGAGGGTCTTCCCAGACCATTGGACGAAAGCTCGTCTGATGGCGAAGAAGATGGGTCTTCATCCATTGGCCCAGTCTCTTCACGGACATTCACAAGACACTTACCCTTCTGACCTGCCTCGGTCTCCGGGTCAACCCGAAGAAGTCCCATCGCAAGCCCGCGAGGGTTCTCGACTTCATCGGGGCAACCTTGGACTCGGTATCGGCCAAGGCCTACTTACCGATGGACTGTGCACGGATGCTTCGTCGGGCCGCGTCCACCGTTTTCAAAACCCCGATGGTATCGGCGAGGAGAATCCAGCAGCTCCTTGGGTACGTGGCCTCGACTACCACCGTGACCTACCTGTCCAGGCTCTCTGCGCGGCCTCTTCAGCACTGGTTTGTCCGAGTCTTTGACCCACTCCGAGACGACCAGAGACGTCTCCTTCAACTGCCCCCGCAGGTGCAGCGCTCCCTGACATGGTGGCAGTCCTACCACAACCTACTCACCCGCATGCCCTGAACATTGCCCTGAACCTCTGGGACTGGTGCGTCTCACTCTGAATCCATCCGGTGGCGGTTCACCTGGCCGGGCAGGAGAACACCACAGCGGATGCTCTCAGCAGGGACACTACTACCCACCACGAGTGATCCCTCTCGACCGAGGCGTTCCAGATGATTCAAGATCGGTGGGGCGAGCCGACAGTCGACCTCTTCACCACCAGTCAGAACACGAAGTGCCGCTGGTACTGTTCGAGGGCCAGCCGGGATCGCCATTCCATCAGCGATGCCTTCCAGTTCCGGTGGAGCAAGGGATTCCTCTATCCGTTCCCTCCGTTCCCCATTCTGGGCCGAGTGATATCGAAGATCCTCGCGGACTGAGCCGACGTCATCCTCGTAGCCCCGTACTGGCCGAGGCAGCACTGGTTTGGCCCCCTGTTCGAGGCTGCTTGCGGCCTGATCCTCCGGTTCCCCACGACACTGGACCTGCTGTCACACTCCAACGGGCTCGTCCTCCACCCGGACCTGCCACTCCTGGCCCTCCATGCTTGGAGAATATCGCCCTAGACGACCCCACTATCGGTAACGTCTTGATCATGGCCAGGAAGGAGTTGACACGCCGCAACTATAACTACAAGTGGCAGTGCTTCATCGCCTTTGCTGAAGAACGACGGGAGCCGGTATCGCCTGTCAACCTACCTACTTTGCTCTGCTTCCTTCTACACCTTCGACAGCAGGGCTTGGCCTCCCCTTCTCTGAAGGTCTACCTTGCTGCTATCGTGGCATACCAACCTTCACGATCTCCATTGGCGGCCCTCTTCCGTCATGGTACTGTGATGCAGTTTCTGAACGGCCTGCAGCACCTTTATCCACTGGTCTCACCGTCGCTACCGCCGTGGTCACTTTCCCTAGTGCTGTCGCAGCTGACGAGACCGCCCTTCGCGCCCATGGTGACTGCAGATGACAGGCTGCTCACCATGAAAACTGCCTTTCTGGTGGCTGTAACCTCTGCCAGGCGAGCGGGAGAGCTGGCAGCCCTACGGTCTGACGAGCCTTACCTCGTGTTCCATAGGGACAAAGTGTTCCTTCGGCCTGACATCTCATTCCTGCCGAAGGTGGTGTCTAACTTCCATCTCAGTCAAGACATCATCTTGCCAGCCTTTTATCCGGACCCGACTACACCTTTGGAACGATCCCTTCAGTCCCTGGATGTTCGTCGGGTCCTGGCCTTCTACACAGACAGGACTGCCTCTTCAGACCCCGCACCTTTTTGTGTGCTATGGCTGGCGTCAGAGAGACCTCAAGGTGTCCACTCAGCGTTTTTCGAAATGGGTGGTCCAGACTATCCAGCTGGCTTATGAGCTCACCAAGAAGCCTCCACCAGTTTTCCTCCGGGCTCATTCCACCAGAGCCGTAGTGACATCTTCAGCCCTCCTGCGAGGAGTCGACCTGCAGGAACTGTGCCGTGTGGCGACCTGGTCCCAACCATCAACCTTCGTGCGCCACTACAGACTGGACTATCAGTCCCGCAGAGATGCCCATTTTGGACATGCTGTGCTGGCTTCTATTCTCTAGGACCTGACCCACCATCCCACTGGTAGGCTACACAGTCTCCTAGTGTGAGGCACAGAGACCACGGGAAAAAGAACAGGTTGCTTACCTGTAGCTGTGGTTCTTCGAGTGGTCATCTGTGCCCTCACACACACCCACACACCCTCTTTCTCAGGTCCCTTATCGGCGGACTACAGAACTGAGGAGTGACCATTGCTCGGCGGGCTGAGCGCGCTCAGTAGAGGCATGAGGGAGGGGTTCCCGCCAAGCTATTAAGCTCTAGAATCTTCCGAACGCTACCACGCACGCGTGAAAGCTCCTAGTGTGTGAAGGCACAGATGACCACTCGAAGATCCACAGTTACAGGTAAGCAACCTGTTCATACAGATTGTTAGCCAACAATTTGGTTAACATTTTCCTTACCGACTCTATGTGTTCCTCATAGGTGCAGCTATAAATTAACATATATTCCTGGTATATCAGGACCCCCTTGTATAAGTGCTTGTGCAGAACTTCATTGATAACTCTCTTAAACATATCAGGAGCTCAACTTCAGATTAAGGGCATTACTAGGTATTCAGATGCCCCCAGGGAAGTGTTAAATGCTCTCTTCCATTCACCTCCCTCCCTTATGTGCATATGGTAGTGTACATCTCTTAAATTTGGTTTTGTGTAGATCTTTCCTGTTGCCAATTGAGCTAACAAATCTTTCATGAGGGGAACTGGATATTGATTAGAAGTGCTGACAACATTTAAGCCCCTAAAGTCCATCACCACCCCGAGCAAGTTGTCCTTCTTACAGAAGAAAACTGGTGCTGCCATGGTGGATCATGCTGGTCTGATGAAGATTTTGTCTACAAATTCTCTTAACACTTTCTCTTTGGACATACAGTTTGCTTTTGGTAGAGTTGCCACTGCTTCCAGCTCGATGGCACAGTGGGTGTCCCATTGAAGTGGGAGGAAATCACACTCCCACTCTTTGCCTACTTCCTGCAAGTCTGCATGCTACATTGGCAGCTTCCCCGCCATGCCGTCCGCCACCCTCCCCCTGAGTGTCTCTGACTTACATCGCAACCTAGAAGAACCATTAGGATGAGTCACCCCTTGTATCTGACAGTTGTCTCAAGCATGCCTCTGCACTTGTGCTCAAGGAAGCACACCATCCCATTACTCTACTAAATGTAGGGGTCATGAAACTTCTGCCAGTTCAGTCCTAGGAACATTGCATAATAGACTGTCAGAGCCAAAACAAGTGGTCCCCTAGTCCCAGGAACATCGGGGGAGGGGTGTTCTGATGTTTCCCAAACCCGCTTGCTTTTCCCACCCATCCGTCTGAACAGAGGTGATGAGGCGGTTCAGTTCTTCAGCTGACAATCCCATGCCCGTGGCAGTTGTGGAGTTTATCAAACATCAGGTACATCCCAAAATTATAATGGCCCTTAGGTCCATACTACTGCCTAACTGAGTGCCTTAGCCTAATGGGCACAAAAAATGAGGTTGCACATCCATTCCTCATGGTCTCAGGGTGCCTACTGGATGCAGCCTACCCTTCAGGACTTAGGGCAGGTTCAGGTCATTTCCTGCAGGCTTGGAGTCACTGTCTCCCAAGTGTCAGAGCTATTATCCACCACCCTCAATCGCTTCTTCCAGTGCAAGGGCTGGCCTGCTCCCTGAAGTCTTGGCCTTTTTGTCTGGTTTCTTTACTTTGTTCTGCTACTCTTGGAGGTCTCTGAGCAGTTGGCAATCCAGTGCCCCTCATGTTTGCGTTGCAAGCAGGGGCCAAAGCACATTCTTTTCTCCCTCTTGCTGATCTGCTCACACGAGGCCCCGTTGCTGCCTTGGCTTTAGATTTGACTGACAGGCCTTGTTTCCAGTGGAAATTGCCCAGTTCTGGTGTTCCTGCATCATGCAGCCACACCAGCCAGTCATACTCTCATCCCTCCAGCTGGGCTGTCACACACTGCACCTTCAACTTCATATGGAAAAGTGTGTTCCCACTCTGCCCTGAAAACAACAACTGAAGTCAGAAAATAAGGAAAGCATTCACTCTGATCATTGAACTTGGATTTCAGCTGCTTTTCTCCTGGCATCTGAGGCACTGGTGGTATTGTCTGGCTGGAGAGCGCTTCTGTCAGCTCCCCAACTTGTGGTCCCCGGGCTCATGGGATATCATCTCTTGCTGCCTGGGGACCTGTTTCCTCCAGCTGCTGCTGCAGTCACTTGCCCATCTCGTTGGCCCACATACATGGTGGTCCACATCTGACAGATCATGTCTTGAGCCTTCTCCTTCCACAGTAACTCCATCTGCAAGACAGTGTCTTTGCTTTCATATGCTAACATGTTCCCAATTTGCACATCCCACTCCGATATCCTTTCAGCCCACTGTTGGTGGTGTTCAAGGTCCCCAACCTGGAATCACAGACCATCTGCTGCCCCAGTAAGAGTCTGAGCCTGGTGATCACCTGCGGTTCTGAGGTTCTAAGTGCATGGGGTGTGATAAGGTCATTCCTTGACCCAGGTTGCCCAGTCACCTTGGATCTGACCTCAGACCCATTTACCTCCTCACCTCCTTTGGGTCAGGTTTTCCAGATCTGGTAACTCCTTCCAGCCTGCAAACTGCAGCAGCACAGTGTCCAGATTCTGTGGTAAACTTGTGTGAGAGCTACATGTTTAGCACAGGTTTCTCACATGAAACTTTTTGCTTCAACATGTGATTGGAGCCTTTGAAAGACCAGATGGCACAGTTTGTGCCAGTAAGGGCATCTCGCTCTCCCCACTACATAAGAATCATTGTGTATGATCTAAATTCTGTAGTTGGAGCTTATACTTATTGTGGAATCGTCCACTCCTGTGTTCTGTACTGAACTGAACTTTAGCAAAACTGAAGCTTGCACACTTGTTGCTTGCAGTCTCTGTAAGGAAAGTTAATTTTTTTGTCCAGTTCTGCTTTCTAAGGCCCTGGAGTGGATAACAGGCTAAAGATAATTGAGTATTTTGAAATTTAAATTATCCCTTGGACAGAACAAAAATGCCTGTTTGGCTGCAATCAGGGCTGATGATCTTGTAAACTGCATGCTGTTCTCTCCTTTTGTGTTCTGGCCAAGCAGAAAACATTTATTGCATATGCCCTCTTCAGACATTGGTCACCATGCTTTTCTGAATATGGAAGCAAGGGAGTACCTTGCCTCACCTCGTCATTGCTTTTCTTTAATGGAAAGCAACACCTCTGAAGAAGTGGGATTTCTGTTCTCATGGGCACTGTCCAGATGAGCAAGAATGCTTGAAATTCAGGTATTTTGCTCACATGGAAGGTCTCTACATCAGCAGCAACATCTCCCCTTTAGATGCAATGCAAGAGGGGATAGGGCAAGGCACTCTCCATTCTCACGTTCAGGAAAGCATGAGTATCACCTGAACAGGGCAGTATTTCCATGTATTGCTTAGGTGAAATATCACAGGATATTGTGGAATATTGGAAGTTAATCAATCTTATACCATCTATATGGCAGCATTGTTTGCTATAGCTGTGCCAGCAAATTGTTTTCATGTTACTAATTTCTAAAACAATGCCACTCGTTAAGTTTAATGGATTTCTAATATATCTGTTGTAAGCACAGCTCATTACACACAGTTCTGAAGCTGTTCAGAACCAGACTGTTCTATTTCGCCTTATTATGCTTGGCTTTGCTTACGCTGTTTACCAAATTGTTATGTGATATGCAATCAATGCAAGAATGACTGGCTACCAAAACTATTTGATAGTTGGACCATAGCTAGGTGATCCTGCTCAGCCTTAAGTAGGAACATTTCTGTAACTCTTCCCAGAAGCATACTTGCTAAAGATTTTTGGGAAGGCTCATAGTTGCATTATGAACGTGCCTCTTACATGCTGTTGAGGCATAGGGCGTACAGTCAAGGAAGCGCTCCTACTTGACTTCAGCTACTGTGATAGGACAACAAAAGAGCAGCTCGTTTTCAAGGAATTTAGGATCATTACCATGTCTTACCTTCATTTTCAGGAGATTGTTGTTGGAAGTAACATGGATAAAATCTATATTGTAATGAATTATGTAGAACATGACCTCAAGAGCCTAATGGAGACAATGAAGCAGCCATTCTTGCCAGGTATGAAGTTTCTCACATTCCCAACATAACTTGGTTTACTGGAATGGAAAGGAACAAGCAGACCTTGACTTTTCCCTGCTCTGTGTGGATTCTTGTTGCTCTTACTTCAGGTGAAGTGAAAACCTTAATGATTCAGCTGTTGCGGGGAGTCAAACACCTTCATGATAACTGGATCCTTCACCGGGATTTGAAAACCTCCAACCTGCTGTTAAGCCATGCTGGCATTTTGAAAGTAAGACTTTGTTTGTCTTTGGGGGGGGGGAAGCAAGGGTGAGAGATGGACAAGAAGGCACTTTACAGTTTTACCTCTGTTCTGCGTAGTCAGTTTTGATCAACCTGAATGTCTTTCACATTTGTATTTATTCCATGTATTTTGGACGTGTTAAGATTATTTAAGTCTGTTGGACACTGTGAGAAAACCCCACCAGGACCCTACACTCAGGAGTCTGCCATCATAGCTGATGGTATTCCTGCCTCCTTTCCAAGATCATTCACCATGGATTCAAAATTAATTCCACCTTCATTAAAATAGTCAAAAACAATTGACAGTTTATTCTTTTACTTGTATGGCAGTGACATTAATTTTTTGTAGTAGCAATACTGTTTCATCTTATTTTAAAGTTTTACTCTTGGGAGGTGATTTCAGGTGGTTGGCAGTTCTTGGTCATTTTTTAAATTTGAAATTAATGATTACTGGAACTAATTAACAAGTAATATAACAAATGAATTATATTACATTACCGTGTTCACTAATGCTATTTATTTGATTTCTGTCTTACCTTTCCTCCAAAAATGGGACCAAAGGCAGCTCCCATCAGAAGATTATCATGTTAATATTACCATTAGACATTGCATAACATTAAATATTGTTTACTTGAGAGCAATATAAAACATACCAGATTTAAAAAGAAGCATAGCACCCATCTTTTAAAAACTAGTTTCTTAACAGCCAGTAAGTTACTGGCTGCCTAGGTAACAAGAAGTCTTTTCCACTAACATTTCCAAGCTTTCTGATATTCAGATTGTCTGTACAGTTGCTTATATAACCACATTTTAAAAATATTTCCTTTGGTTCAGGTAGGAGACTTTGGTCTGGCTCGTGAATATGGCTCACCTCTAAAGCCATACACTCCTGTTGTAGTGACACTGTGGTACAGAGCACCTGAACTGCTACTTGGAGCCAAGGTATGTGACTTGTACTCTTTTCTTCATCCCTGTAATTTTGAAAAAGGCATTTTTCATTGTTCCTTCTTTAAAGATTTTTTTTTCTGTTTGAATGTTCAGAGCAAATAATGCGTAATGCACATTTAGTTAGATCCTTTTTAGAAAGTTGTAAAGAGTTTATATAACTTTAAAGCAAATGATGAAGACATTGAAATAATTCAAGATTTTCCAAGGCTCAGTCATTCCTCAGAATGGACACTGGAGTCAAGAAACAGAAGAAGACTAGGACCTGGAAAGGCAGCTATGAAGAAATTAGACAAATCCTGAAGTGTAAAGATAAATAGTTGAATACTAAAGTTAGGATGGTCCGTGCCAATGTATTTCCAGTTTGTACATGTGGTTGCAAAAGCTGGACGGTAAAGAAGAGTGACAGGAAGAAAATCAACTCATTTGAAATGTGGTTCTAAAAAGGAGTTCTGTAGGTATCCTGGACTGTCAAAGAGATAGACGAATGGATTCCAGAGCAAATCAAGCCTAAGCTGTCTCCTAGAAGCCAAGAAGACTAAACTGAAATTTACTTTGGCCATGTCATGAAAAGACAATAATGCTTGGAAAGGTAGAAGGTGGTAGGAAAATAGGAAAACTGCATTACAGGTGAAGAGATTAAATCAAAGAAGCCACAGTCCTGAGTCTCCAAGACCTGAGCAGGGATGGTGATGATAGGGTGTCTTGTAGGTCTCTCATTCCTAGGATTGCTATAAGTTGAAGTCAACTTGGCAACAATTAAAGGTGATGATGGCGTATAATTAAAAATTATGAGGGAGACCTCAGAGCAGTATCTTTCATTCATCTTGCCTTTGACCTACGGGTGGTTGTTGATGATTGGACCCCAATCCTCATGAGCAGTAGGTCCTGCCAGGGTCATGGGAGTGAACGCTGAGGTCATGCTGTCCAAGTCTTCCCTGCTCATTAACAGCTGAAACCACTACCAAAATGAACCAGTTCATATTGTTTTCCCAAGTGTTCTCTTTCACAGACTCCAGAATGTGGGCCATATTTTCTTCTGCCCAACAGAATGATTCTAGAATTCTCTTCATCTGTCTAGTATAGCAATGGCTATAGACCTCCTTGCCCCAGTAATGGCAGAAACAATGGCAGTACCCAACAGGCCTAGAGGATTGGATGCTGTCCGGCTTGGTGGCTTAACATTTTAAGGCCTGTTCCTTTCCCCTTTTAAGAAGTCCAGTTTGAGGCTTCCATTGCACTGATTCAGCGGTTGTCATGTCATCCAGAATGGCCAGTGTTGTTGATGCATTGATTGAAGCAACAGTGGCTAGTAGCTCAGAAATTTAGTGATTAAATAGATTCTTTTCCCCTCTTTTCCTTTCCAGGAATATTCCACAGCTATTGACATGTGGTCTGTGGGTTGTATATTTGGAGAGCTGTTAACCCAAAAGCCGCTGTTTCCAGGAAAGTCAGAAATAGACCAAATTAACAAAGTTTTCAAGGTAAGCCATGTAGTTGTTCGTAGCAGTGACCATCTGTTGGGAATGCTTTGGTGTGTGTTCCTGCATGGCAGGGTGTTGGACTGGATGGCCCCTGGGGTCTCTTCCAACTCTATTATTCTATGATTCTAACGTTTTGCAATCTAAGAATGAATATGCCACTCTGAACAGCTAGGAATTTAACATTGCAAGTCTGAGTTTGGGAAATCCAGGATGGTTTCTGTCCTACTCAGATGGTAAAAAGGTACTACCAACAGGCGCATTGCTTCCTTTCCTTGCTTGTCAGTCTACATTCTGTACAGAACTGTGATTTTGAGGAGGTGCAGAGACCTAGTACTTACTGTGGTCCAAATATATTAACAGCTTAAGGTAATGCATGGGGTTTTTGGAAGGCTGTGAAACAAAAGAGTTAGTGCCATGCCGTGGTTAGATTGTGAGTTGAGTCCAAAATAGGATCCATCCTTTTTGTCTTAGCACCTCAAAACCTTTGTTCTCTGTTGATGGTTAGGTGGCACAACTGAATATTACTGTAAATGTGTGTGAAAAAGATGTTTTAAACCAAGTGTAGGCACGTGATAATGGGGCTTCCCATTATCTAGACTTAGCTGAAGTGGAGTGCTTCAGGTATGGAGTGTTGGGGTTAGGTTACACTTTTTATTGTGGGTCAGCCTCACAGGTCACGGGGAGAGAATTGCCCAATCAAGGGAGGAAAGGTGAGCATCTTTGAGATGCTTTGATGGAGAAGTTATAAAAAATCCTTGAGAGACCATGTGGCAGAGAGACAACAAAGAAGCATCCTGGAGATGAAATCTGTGCCAGAAGTAGGCTGCAGGCCCTAGGCCTTGCCTCCTGGCCTCACTCTTCTCTTAGACCATCTAAGCCTGTGAACCCAAATGTGAGTAGCTAGAATATTAGATAGTTAGTCATGTTAGGGCTTTTATTATTTTGAAGGTTGGCTGATCTTAAGAATGTGTTTGTTTTTATAACTACTTATAACTTAAATGTACCTGAGAGGGGGAGCCTCTCACGTGTATTATTGTCTTGTTTACTTGCATGCCTTAAAATAAATGCTTTTCTGTTTCCTCTCCATTCCCATGCCATTCTTTGGCACATGCTTAGATAGGACTTCTCTCACTCAGAAGGGGGAGGTGAGGGAAGGGAAGGGTCCTTAAGCATAGAGATTGTCAGCCCACTGAGCAGGGTCCCACTGTATTGTTCATTTAATTTGGAATTGAGTGGGTGGTGGCAGTGTGAGAATTAATGAACGCTGGGGAATTGCCTGCTCCTTTTCAAGGGCAGAAGTCAGTCTTGGGGGGCTGGAAGTATGATATGATATGATAAGGCAAGGAAGCATTCTCCAGATACTTGGAGCTCCAAATTAGTTAGCTACAGCCAACATGGTGAGCATCTATGGATTATTCTCTTCCAGTGTTGGGCAGTAATGTCCCAAACCAATGATAACTGTCACAACTACAAAAGAATAGCTCCTCCAAAAAAAAGCAACACACATGCAGACAGACTTCAGGGCAAAATTAGTGTAACCTCTGGAAAACTTTAAGTAGGTAGAAGTGTAAATAATAAGTTTACAACAAATAAGGACAAAGCCACTATCATGGCTAGGTAAATCAAGATTTTTTGAAATCAGTAGTAGAATGTTCAGTGTAGTGCTTTGCAATTATGTTCTTTTACAAGATGATAAGTGTTATGGAAGATATATAATGGGACAGGCCAGGGTGGTGGCACAGTGGCTAAATGCCGGTCCTGCAGCCACAAGGTTGTGACTTGCCAGGCAATCTGCCAGACTCCAGATTGACCCAGCCTTCCATCCTTCCGCAGGTCGGTAAAATGAGTACTCAGCTTTTTGGAGGCAATTAGCTAAAAAACACATTGTTAAACTGCTTAGAGAGCACTTAGCTGATAAGTGGTATAGAAATACACATGTTATTGCTATTGCTGTTGCTATTTTCAACTGCCTTCCATGAGGAATCAAATGTTTTGTACTTTGGGATGTTTTTTGAAAATTGTTTTAGTAACATGTATTGCGTATATAAGGCAAAATACAGAAGGTTACTGTCTGTAAACAGGCAGACAGACTGTAACCTAATATTGTCTTACTGTTGATGATAAAGAAAAGGTTATCCTAAACTACCCAAACTAAATTAAACTATAATGCAACTAAATTGAAAAGGGGTCAAAAATACATATAAATGACTTCTAACTCATCAACTTTGGTTTCTAAGATTATGTACAAAGTATACCTCTTCTAGTGTGCCTATCACACTACTGCCCAGCATCTAATAAGTGTAAGCTTAACCTTCAAAACCAATAATTGACTTTTTCTCCCAACGGTCTCTTTGATATAGTCAACTTATCTCAATCATTTTTTAATTGAACCAGAGATCCTTCCTTAATTAAAATAGTTAATTTACCAATTCCTGCTGAGTCCATCATCTTCAACAGCCAGTCTTCGTGCAAAGGAATAACCACACTTTCTCATTTCTTTTTTTATTATTATTATATTTGTATCAAAACAACATATAGACAAAAAAAGAAAAGAAAGAACAGTCACAATATACATAAACATTAAAAAATAGAAATAAAGAAATACATATCAAAAAGAAGAAACACACATACAAAAATTAGTAAACATATAACATTAGTACGAATACCTAAACAGTTTTAAAAAATAAGCTTCCCATGTGATAAGGCTTCAGCCTTGAATAATAAACATCAGTATAAACTTTCCATAATCAAAAAGGGAAGAGAGGAAAAAATTAACTTAGTAAGCGTCTTACTCCATTCCCTTTTATTGTTTTCATCCTCAGCTATGACAACAAATAATAATCAGAAAAATAAAAAAGGATTTTCCCCCTTCCTGAAAGTATCAACACTGAAAAGATTTCTAAATAAAACTATGTACCATATACAAATAAATTGCAAAAATGTAATTAAATACCATGGGTATCTACTAAGTATCCTTTCCATTGTTACAACTAAACAATATTTACTCTGATTAGTCTAGTCCATAACAGGAAGGGATAACGAAAATAGGAAAAAAGGTATTACAAAAAGAAAAGAAAAAAACTGTTCCCATCTATCCTTCGTGATGCGGAACTGTCAGTACTTCAAAGTCAAGAAGAAGGAAAAAAGATCTTTACAAATTACATCAGATGATTCCCTTGTCTTTGTTGCAGAAGATTCCCACAGTCTTCATTTCCCACAGACCTTCCAATTGCTTAACCAAGAATCAAAATATATACCTTAAAAAAGAAGCTGGAAGAAATTTGGTGGCTGGAATAGTAGATGGGGAGGGACTCTACCCCCTCTCTTCCTGACTACTGTGGATGAGATGACAATGGCAGCGACAGCCGGTCCACTTGATTCTCCGGATTCAGTTCACAGTAGATCAGCAACAGGGGGATCAGTCTCAGCTCCAGTCATCCATCCTGACTCTGGCTGGACCCCTCAATCCTGGTGTGCAGAATAAACCAGTCATTGAACAATCACTCTGGCACAGTGGCGATCTTCAACATGAAGCTGTGAAGATCATGTCTTCCAGCTCTTGTGCCTGAACCAGGAGTCACAGTTGACACTTTTCCATTTGTGTGCATATGGTAGTTTCACTGTTGTGATCATGTAGTGAAGAATTCCTCCCAACTTCTTTTCAGTCATTTTATCAGTGAAACTCAATTTAAAAAGTTTGGGTGTGAGCTGATTCTTTAAGATACCAGTATTCGAAAATACTTCATGCCCCAGTCAGTTCTGATGAATTGGTGAAACAAACTATAAACCCAGAGGTCTGTTCACTAAGAAACCAAGGACAGATAGTCCTTTTTTGTCTTGGACTGGTCTTCCCACTGCATGAATTTATAGTAGTTTTCTGCTCATTTGTATATAACAACAGCATTAAAATACAATTACAATTTGCCTATTCTTTTTCATTTCACTTGATAATTAGACTTCGAAGTTCTCTCGTTTCTTACTAAAATGCTTGTGGCTTTAATGTTACACCCCCCCTTCTTGATTGAGTAGGCCAAAATTTGTAATAGTAAGCACGTAATTTATTCGTATTGTCTTCTGCTCCCAATAATACTATTTTATCAGCAAAAGAGAGATTGTATCCATTCTTTCTGAGCTCTCTCAATTCATGTTTTTCCATTAACAGTAATACTTTACCAATGGATTGGGGAGGAGAGTTTTGTCTGTTTTAAGCCTGCATCTTTACAAGTGTTCTTTTCTGTTAAAAGGATCTGGGAACCCCCAGTGAAAAAATTTGGCCTGGATACAGTGAACTGCCAGCAGTGAAGAAGATGACTTTCACAGAATATCCATACAACAACCTCCGCAAGCGGTTTGGGGCACTTCTTTCAGACCAGGGCTTTGATCTGATGAACAAGTGAGTAGCACTAGTGCTAGAGAGCGAACGCAATGTTGCAGGGAAATTATGCCTTTTGAATAAGACTCCAGCCCATATTCACTTAACCTTGAGGTCCATGATATCTGGGGAGCCTATGGCCTTCCAAATATGGGCTGCAGCTGTCATCATCCCTCACCACTGATCAGGCTCACTGGAGTGGTATTCCTACAGTACCTGAAGCGGCACACTTTTCCCACTCCTGCTCTAGGTGCATGGAAGATCTTGTCTGATTTGGCATCAGTATTACAATTTTAGACAGCCAGTGGTTTGAAGATTGGACTACAACCCTGGAGACAAGGTGGGATTCCCTGCTTGACCATGGAAACCCGCTGGGTGACCAGAAAACACTGTGCTAGGTTTTCCTTAGGGCACGTGTCAAACACAAGGCCCGTGGACCAAATCTAGCTGTCCAGGCCATTTCATGCGGCCCTCACACCTCCCCTGCAGCTGCAGCACTCCTCCCACCTGGCAAGCCTGATCCCCACATTGCAGGCCCTCAGCTACTGGTATTCTAAAGAGGGGCCGAGCAGCCAGCACTTGCAATTTACTTCTGCTTCTGACTGATCCTCTGTCCAACTTTTGTGAGCCGTACGGAGCGTTGTCATGGCAGGAAGTAGAAGTAGATTGCAAGTTCTGGCTGCTGGGCCCCTCTTCAGAATAGCAGCAGCCGGGGGCCTGCAATGTGGGGATCAGGCTCACCAGGTACAGAGAGGTTCCAGGGAGCTGAAAGAGGTACAGAGATATCTGAATACTGAATATCTGCTTGCCATTATTTTTCGTGTTTTTCCTATATTTCCTATTTTTCAGAGCTAGTTATTACTAAAACCAGTAAGAATTGAATACAGAGGCAATTATTTAATAACAATAAAAGAGTAGATACATCTATATAGTCTTAACAGATACAACTGGTCCTTTGAGGGCAGCCATAATGCTGGTGTGGCCCAAGATGAAATTGAGTTTGACACCCCTGCCTTACGGTCTCCGTTAAGTCGGACGCGACTTGAAGGTACATAACAACAGTTGCAATTTGGTGGCAGTTTTTTATTAGATGCACAGTGTGATTATTTTGTAGTAAATCTGAGGCTTTCACAGATTTCACAGATGTGGATGATTCTCTGTAATCTTCATCCCATATCTGCAATCGCTATTGGAGTCAGCTTGTAGAGTAGTTGTGCCTGCATTCCACTGCTCTTTAAGCTCAAGAGGGTATTTTGTCATCATTTAAATGCTTGATCACAATCGCTTGATGATGGATGCCATGGTACTAGAATTTTTCACCAAGGCGTGAAGCAGTGTGTGACATCCTGTTAAAGTGGACATTTTGCCAGATCCTCTTAGGCAGCCACTGGCTTCATGCTCGTTTAAGCCTTTTCTCCCCTAGGCTGCCTTACTGTTTTTTTCCACTACAGTGAACAAATATTCAAACATGGGAATTTTACCATCAGATATACATAGACTGCAGCTTTCAGTGAAACTTCAACCTGGTAAAATAGGAGCAGTCAGCAGCCTAACTCCTGGTGTTGCAAAGTAAAATTTGAAGCACAGCAGTCCATCCTGCCCTGGGTTCAGACCTCCTTTCAGATGATATTCTCTCCCCACCCTGCACTTTACCCATCACTCCTTAGTTTTTATGTTGATTTCCAGATTCCTGACATACTACCCAGGCAGAAGGATCACTGCTGAAGATGGCTTGAAGCATGAATATTTTCGAGAGACACCTCTCCCCATCGACCCCTCCATGTTTCCTACATGGCCAGCAAAAAGTGAACAGCAGAGGGTGAAACGTGGAACAAGCCCACGACCTCCAGAAGGAGGCTTAGGATACAGCCAACTGGTCAGTGTTCTGAACAGTCAGTAAAGTCATGTGTGTTGAAAAAGTGTCCTAAGAATGTCAGGTGTCTTTTTAGATAGAAAGTAATTTTTTTAGGCCTCATTAACTGAAGTGGATTTTATTTTGCCTTTTTGAGGAAAGCCTTGAATGGATAGTAGCTCAAGATACATGGTGATCAAGTGTAATATGGAAGCAGCTTCCAAAACCCGTTGAAACTCTTGCATCCATGAAATTTAATTTTATTGCACCAGATAAGTGCAGAAGCACTGAGTATACTTGCTTGCTTTTCTTTTTTTAAGACTAAGTCATATTGCAAATAATCTACAGGCTCCTGCTGTCTGCTTGGCTGCTGATTCTTAAGCAGATATTTGAGGTTGGAGAATTCTGGGCTGTACCATTTCAGATTGCAGGTGGGGGATAATAATTATGAATGTTCTTCCCATGTTCAGCTAGATCAGATGGTCTTGCCAGAAGGACTTATGGGATGGAATGGACCTTCTTCAGCCCAGCTCATTTCTTTCTCCCCTGTCCCTAAATTATCTGAATGTTCGCTTATCTACCTCATTGTAGGGAGGTGTGTAAGATCAGATGTTATCACCATGAACTGGCCTGGCCTTTGGTATGCTTTAGATATAATTTTTGATATCACAATTCGGCCCTGCTCTGCCACCCTCAGCCACGTGTTTGTGAAGGCCTCCGAACAAGTACGAAGCTAGGCATGGCTATTAAAGCTGACTCATACTTGTTTACACCAAGGCAAGCCAGAAACTGCCAGATCTGCTTTAGGAGGCCTCCCGAGGCAAACACCCTCATTAGCGATGCACGCTATAACAGAAGACCTCTGCCCCGAGCGGGCACCCTAAGGAGCTGAGAGCTCAACTGCCAAGCTAGCTGCATCTACATACCGGCTATACTATTGTCAATTCGGACCTTAACTCAATCATGTAAATTCTAACCTTTCGGAGACATTGTCTCAAGCCCAAAACTCATTGTTTTCTCCCAAGACCAGACTAGCCCACGGTCATTCTTTCCCTAATAAAAACGCCCAGTTCCGAGAGCTCTTTGGACTTGCGTTCGGGCTGCTCGGATCGCTCTAGACTGCCATCCCACCTTGCCGCCGCTTCGTTCTGTGAGCTCCCCTCGGCCGCCACGCCGAGTTTCCTCTCTTCAACTGGATCTCTCCAGGACTACGAGATAGGTGCCGTATCACCCATTTTCCCCCAAGCTGTCATTTCCTATTTCCAGTTAGCTGTGAGGTTGTTTTTCTTAATAATTGCTTGCTTGTTAATAAATATCATTATTGCTAGTTTAAACTGTCTGACTGCTCACTGACCTGAACTTGTATGCACAGGGTAAAAGATCTCTGCTAAGTTACCCGGCCTCTCTCTAGCTTAAGAGAGCGCCCCAGCTAATTTCCCCATCTTTCTTGTGTTTGTTGTGGTTATTTTGGCGCCCCTTCTGGGACCTCCAGTCTACAGGGTAACAGACTGGTGGAGCAACACGGGCAACCCTGGTACCCCTAATTTGAATGGGATTCCGGAACCTCCTGAAATCAGGCAATACTGACTTACGGAACAGTCAGCTGAGTTGTTTTAGAACTCTGGTAGGCAGGCGAGTGTGTGCGTGAGCTCTGTGTGTATGTGCAGTACTTCTATCGGGTGGGACACTTTACCCCTTTCTTTGTCTTGTCCTGGGAACCACCTCCCCATCTTGGGTCTGTCGTGTGCTGGGATCTGAAGTGTTAGGACACTAGCACGTTAGGAACAGTCCACACACATTCAACACCTTAGCAGCAAGGCACCGAAAGCACTTTTGGAAAGGAGAGCAGCCCCGTCTTCTCCTGTTGTCCTCTTGTGTATTTCCCCCCTTTGGTTTGGCTTGTTGGTATTGGAGAAGGTGCGGGTGGTGATTCCCAGCTTCTCAAGTTTTCTTGGGTGCGTCCCAATTTGCCGGTGGTGTGGGTGGTAAGTCCCGGCCTGGCTTAGGGTTTAGTGGTTTTGCCCGAGCTAGAGAAATTCCAGAGGGTTCGTTTTCCTTAGCTCCCCCAGGGGTCTAGGTGATCCTGCCCGTCTCTCCAGGTCCTGGTCCCATATTTGTGTAAGGAAATTTGTGTTGTTGTTGCTGTGTTGTGAAGTGAAGTGTAGGGAAATGGCTAAGGAGAGCTCTGTTGTAGTCGAGGACTTCATGTGTGGGGAAAGAGGTCCATGGGAAACTGGAGAGATGGGTTTTGGGTAAAGGAAAGTGCCCCCGGAAAGACTCTGTCTTCCAGACAGCCAACCCCTTTACCTGTCTCCGAAGTGTACGCCCTGGCACGCCCTGGCCTTCGAAGGACTCGTCGGCAGCTTGGGCACTTTGGCTTGTGGCCAGAGACACTAGTAGTGCCCTAGTTGGACTCGTGGGAGGCTAGCAGAAGTGGAAAAGGAGAATGCCCAGCTTCATGCCGAGATTGAGACCTTGCGGGCGGACAAGGTAACTTTTGTGTCCGTTGCGCAGGCCTTAGACCAGAAGCTTAGCGATGTCACCTTAGTTGCCCAGACCTGGGAAGAGAAAGCCCATGCCTTAGAGGCTGAGCTTGATCATGCCGAGCTGCGGCCAAATTTATGGTTGGTCAGGTCAAGGAACAAGAAGAGGCTGTTAGTCATGCAGCCTGCCATAAGCAAATTGCTGCACTGGAAAGTCAGCTCCAAACACATAAGGCCTGAATTTCGGCAGTGTGTCCGGAGTTGCTCCCAAGTTTTGCCCAAGATTTGCCCGAGGACACGTTGCCAGAAGACGCCCTGGCTTCCTCTCCTCACAGTCTGGACTGGGATGCCCCTAAGGTACCAGTCCACCTGGTTGAGATGCGGTCCATGACACGCAGGACCGTCCCCGCTTTTGAAGGTAGATCTGGTTCAGAGATGCAGGTCACACAGGTCACTGAGACTAGGGTCCCCTGGCGTGCAACTGAGGTGAAGGCAATTGCGGACCAATTGGGCCCTTTTGAATCGGTCTACCAGCATCATGTGGTTAAATGCGGTGACACACTCTCACCCGACAGCCAATGGCCAGGACCTGACCCAAGTGGCCCGGCTTTGCATGTCCCCTTCGGACCTCCCTACCCTTGAATCGGCCGTGGCGGCTCGAGGCCTGCTTAGGCTCGAGGCACACGACTGGATGAGAGAGGTAGTGAGGACAGAGCATGAGTGTGCTCTACGTCATGGAGCAGCAGGGTCCTCGTGAGAATCCTGAGACTTACATGGCGGGGAAGCAGCTACTCGCTATTCTGGCCGAAAGGTCCCCTGACAGCTCGTGGGTACGATTTTTATCACATGGAGTTCAAGACTCTGTTATACAGAGGCTTGAACCGCGGGCAAGATTACCTTGGGCTTGGTGAACCTGGCCACGACATCTTGGGAAGAGTTTGGGAACAACCTCAGCAGGGTCGCCAACCTGTTGTGAGAGGCTGGCTCCCCCCATCCTCCCCCAAAGGCCCACAGGAAGGAACCCGGGAATTGAGAACCCGTATCGGAGGTGACATACTCCAATTACGGAAGTCTGCGCCGAATTCCGTTTCGCGAGGGAACTGGAACTCGCATCCCGCTCCCCGACAGGACAGGCAGTGGCAGGAAAAGGGGCTCCCTTCAGTCAGCCCACTGCCCCCAAGCAGCCCTCTGAGTCTTGCCTTCCCAGGGAAATGTCTGGTGGGTACGAGCCCCCGACCCAGTCGTCTCCCTCGGATAGAGCTAGGATTTGGGAAATGTTGCGCACAGCTGGGATAGACAGGACCCCATTGGATGGGAAGCCCACTTTGGAGCTCCTGGAAGCTCTGGAGAGGCATTTGTTTGTGAGGGACCAACAACCGGTCCAGGCCTGACGAACAGCCCACCTCCAACTGTCAGTCACTAGCTTTGGATTTGGACTAGGGATGCCCTCGGTCCCATAAGTTTCAACGCCATGTCGTGACCGAGCCACAGCCACGCAGGCGTAGGAAACCTCAGGTGAAGGCAGGCACCCAGACCGAGGGGGGAAGACCTCCTGCCACCCCGTTAGTAGACCCTGATGCGGCTCCGAGTGTGTTGCACCCCAAAATGGTTAGCCCCTGTGAACCTACGCCCGAACCTGTCCAGTCTTCTGGATATGGCGGCGGGGGTCACTTGGCACTAACCTGGAGAGACATTCTGTGACCTTTGGAGATGTTTTGTTGTGAGTTTTTGGCTTGGGGAAGCCATGGTGAGGGCGATGGCCTCTTGGGCATTGTTCTCCCGCGAAACCCTGCGTCCATTGCTGGCAACAGGAGCATGCTACCAAGATCGGTAGTTTTGGGACCTAAGGTAGTTTCGACTGCGCACTGCGGCGGCGCCATCACGGTCCCCAGTTTAGTCTTGTTAGCTCCCAGACAGACAGTAAGCACATACAAGGAGGCGTTCGTGGCTACTGCCAGCCCCTCCGTTTGGATGTTTTGCTGCCGTTTTGCCTTTTAAAAGGGCCCCCCCAGCATTTTGATTGTGGCTATGGTGGTTGTGAGATGGGCCAGCCTAGTTTGTGGCTCACTCTCGGTCACCGTCCTACCGGACAAGGCTGTTGTACTGGAGGTCCACGGGCCTAACCCTGATCTCCACTCTAGAGTGTACAAAGGATCCCAACCCAGGAGCCAGCAGCGGCACTCCTGCAGGCAGTTTTGGAGACCCAAGCCAAGGATTGGAAAGGGAAACCCTCAGACCGGGAAGCCCTTTTGGTAGCCCGCCTAGGCATAGGCAGGACCTTGCCCCCCTTCATGGGTTGGCGACCCCCTTAAAGAGATGGCAGTTTAGGCCTTCTCTCCCCTTCTCCCCTTGTAAATATTCCCTTTTGGTAGAGTATGACGGAGACTCCATCTCTGTGTTCCCTACAGGGAGACGGAATGGACCCGTTAGTATGGATTGCTGTGCTGTTTTCTTTGTCCAGATACGCCTTTGGAATAGGAGTGCCCCCAGAGTTCAGTTATATTCACACCGACTGGCAGTATAATGTGCAAGCAGTATGCCACTGGAACTCCTACCCTGAGACCAAAGCTATGTTGCGTAAATCTGAGCTATACTCTTGGTACCAAAAGTGATATCCATTTCAGTTATTCACACATCTGATAGTGTATTCCAACAACTGGTTTGGCACAGGCCTAACTATGGCCATTGCCAACCACAACATGATCATATATGTGGATGTGTTAACCGATGCTGCCCCTAGAACAATAACGGTAATTCAGAGCAATCTCCGAAAGGAAGCACTGGTCACAGTCACTTTTGACATGGACGAGTGCTGCCCCAAATGGGTATGGGAAACCTTCATGTTTAAGTGCCAGAACATCACCCAGACCCCAACAGGTTGTGCATTCACGTGCAGAAAGAAATGGTGTCCCAACTCTCCTCGTCAACATGGGACTCCTTCAGGTAAGCGACCGGCTATGTATGTGGGTAGTTCCGTGGTCCGCAAGGATATAGAAATGGTAGCCTATTCCAGTGTCCAACCCATGTTCATGACAATGGTGCTTAACTTCACCGTCGTCAACATTTCTAAAGTACTCCTGACCTGCACTCCCTATTTGCAGTTGGCTTGGAAACAGTGGGAACATTGGGAGAAACGTTGGCTGTCCTCTCACCCACACTCTCGCCCTAAGCGTGACATTCTGGGAACAGTATTAGGAGGAATTGGAGCTGGCGGCACCACCCTCAATACCATTACTGAAGAGATTTTAGCAAACAAGTTAGGAGTAATTGGCACCAAGACAAAAGATCTAGGAATATCTTCCACCGCAGGTCTCACAAATTGGCGAAGGGCATGGACTTGATTAGCCAACTGCTACTGCAGTGGATTGGCGCCGAGCGCGACATAGTAGCCAACCTCGGCCGCATGTTACAGAATACGACGCACGATTTGTCAGTTGAGATACAGTGAACGCAACTGCAAGGCAACGTGATCACCTTTGCCACTCAGATGATCCAGGCCAGTCTCATGGGTTTACTGCACCCTGAGCTCCTGAGCCTACTAAGAGAGCAATACCCAGAATCGCTGGAACACCCTGCCGCAAAAATATGGCACGCTACCTGGCAGAGCCTAACTGTCACGGTAGACGTTGCCCACGAAAGGATTCTGGATCCAGTAATTGTACATCCATTATCCCATTTAGGACTCCCACTCATAGCCGCCAATGCCACTTTATTGCCACTAACATTGTACCATTGGTCCAATGGTACACATTCATTTGATCTGTCCAGATGTTTGTTCCACCAGCATTGAGTGCAATGCTTCCATAACATCGATAGTTTTGGGCATGGCAACATTTCTGATTATGTTCTAGTCCCCGTAAACTGCACAGTAATGGTTCAACTTACCACAGAGTGTTTTTGTTTGCGTACTCCTTGTGAGAGTGTGACTTTAATACCTAGTGGCGCCCCTGTTTGGATTAACCGATCTGCTGGTAATCCGTTTTTTGCGGCCAACACATACAGGACTGTTTTGGCCAGGACTTTTATATTCACCAGGAAAAGCAAGACTGTGTTTTAGAAATTGAGTACGCACCCAGAAAATCCGAACTAGCTGGATTCCACCTTAACGACGAAATCCCTGCGTCTTCATGGCTCAGGACTTTCACCAACTTGGCTAACCAGGTAAAGGAGGTCTCACATGCCCTCTGACAGATTGTTGTAAACGTTGACCACTCCGCCCGGAAGGTTGTAAAAACCTCCGTGGAATTAGAAGCTGCTACAAGACATTCATGGTGGGACATTTTTAATTGGTCATTTTCCAGACAGACAATCGCCCGATGTGCCATGCACCCATTGATAGTTTTGGTAATATTTCAAATTGTGCTTTTGATATGTCTAATCATACTGGCTCTGTGGGCCAAGAAACAGATCTTCCAGCTTCAAGCCAGAAAGTTTTACCAACAGACTCCAAGGCATAACTGGTGATATTTGTAAATAGGTTAAAGATAGCGTAGTGTAAGT
Source organism: Iguana delicatissima (assembly GCA_948472985.1). Taxonomy (NCBI): domain Eukaryota; kingdom Metazoa; phylum Chordata; class Lepidosauria; order Squamata; family Iguanidae; genus Iguana; species Iguana delicatissima. The sequence continues at coordinate 93,639 of CAOKZL010003204.1, read as the reverse complement.
ATAGTGTTTGTTTGTTCAGGTTGGCTTCAGATAGCCTATCCATGGGCAGCCAATCTTCAGGCCTACTCTTGGAGTCCAGCTTGCATTTGTGAGGTAGTGATGTGGTTGCCTCGGAACCAGCATCTGACCGCTAGCCCTGCTGCTCCAAGCCCTCAGGTTACATCATCAGGCTTGGAGCTCCAGCTCTGGGTCTGAGAGAGGGGGAAGAGTGAGTGTCCAGGCTTTGTGTTGCCTGGTCCAGAGTGTGAGTGGGACTTTCATCAACGGAAGTCCCCTTGTGCTGCTGGTAGGAGGGGGTAACACTGGCCTCTCCAGGCCTGTCGAGCAGATGCGGGTCCCGAAGCAACTGCCTCACCGCCTTGACCAACGGCTGTCCCCCAGCCAAAACCACTGTAGATTCAGCTGCTATTTAAACCCTCACATCCACAGATCTTTTAGGTCATGGTGAGACTGAAAACTCAAATTCGAACCTGGCTCCCAGCAGACTTCGTGCCAGAAATTTACATTGGTTGTATGTATTGGTAGTAATTGGTGTCAGTCTTTCTTCCACAAGTTACAGATCACTCGTTCCTGTAGGCCGAGACCATCCTCGGACCTGCCCATCACCCCCGAGCACCATGGGGGGGGTGTCCGCCGAGATTCCCATTCCAGTCGAGGGGCCAAGCCTGAGACAACATCCCATTCCTGTTGCTGCAGTTGGGGACCCCAGCCAGCCACTCCCCAACGAACTCCATGTGCTGCCCACATCCTGGACTGTAGAACCTGTTTTCCACATGGACCATTTCTGTTGCCACTTTGCAAGCCCCATCCTGCAAAGAGCTAGTGCGCCCTGTCTAGCTCAGTCACAAACTTGGACATTTTGCTGATGTTTCAGCTTCATCCGGACTCCTTGCCATGGTTCCAGCCCCGTTGCAGCTGCCACTATACCTGCATTCTCCAGACTCCGAACTTTCCTGTTTCCAGGAGGGGGTGCAGAGACTTTGCCTGTGCCTCACCTCCCCCGGACCACGAACTCTCGTTTCTGCATTTGTATTGCCGCATTGCCATCGGACTATTTAATTCGCCCGCATATTATTGAACTGCCCGCATTACTTGTCATTGGACTACAAATTGTAACATGCCTGTGCTCACCTCGAGCGACAGCATACTTTGGATTACTTTGGAACTGCCCGCATAAGTGCCCGCATTACTCTTCATTGGATTGCAAATTGTTCATTGAATTGCCCGCATTTTCCATTTATTGCTCGTTGTTCATTGTTCAAGCCATTTTGCATTCTGTTTATTGCAACTATACCTTTTACATTTCCTGTGTGTATGTAGTTAGGGTTAGGATGTTGTTAGTTAGGGACTGTTTTACTAGATAGAAATGTTGCAAAAATCCCTTTGCCCAGAGTGTGATACGACTCCGGAATCTATAGACTTCTATTCAGCTCTAAATTTACTTTGAAATGTTTTGACTGGAAAATGACCAATTTGTGCCAAATTGCCCATTTTCAGTGGGGGGGGTTGTTATCACCGTGAACTGGCCTGGCCTTTGGTATGCTTTAGATATAATTTTTGATATCACAATTTGGACCTGCTCTGCCATGTTTGTGAAGGCCTCCTACCAAGCACGAAGCTAGGCATGGCTATTAAAGCTGACTCATACTTGTTTACACCAAGGCAAGCCAGAAACTGCCAGATCTGTTTTAGGAGGCCTCCCGAGGCAAACACCCTCATTAGCGATGCACGCTATAACAGAAGACCTCTGCCCCGAGCGGGCACCCTAAGGAGCTGAGAGCTCAACTGCCAAGCTAGCTGCATCTACATACCGGCTATACTATTGTCAATTCGGACCTTAACTCAATCATGTAAATTCTAACCTTTCGGAGACATTGTCTCAAGCCCAAAACTCATTGTTTTCTCCCAAGACCAGACTAGCCCACGGTCATTCTTTCCCTAATAAAAACGCCCAGTTCGGAGAGCTCTTTGGACTTGCGTTCGGGCTGCTCGGATCGCTCTAGACTGCCATCCCACCTTGCCGCCGCTTCGTTCTGTGAGCTCCCCTCGGCCGCCACGCCGAGTTTCCTCTCTTCAACTGGATCTCTCCAGGACTACGAGATAGGTGCCGTATCACCCATTTTCCCCCAAGCTGTCATTTCCTATTTCCAGTTAGCTGTGAGGTTGTTTTTCTTAATAATTGCTTGCTTGTTAATAAATATCATTATTGCTAGTTTAAACTGTCTGACTGCTCACTGACCTGAACTTGTATGCACAGGGTAAAAGATCTCTGCTAAGTTACCCTGCCTCTCTCTAGCTTAAGAGAGCGCCCCAGCTAATTTCCCCATCTCGCTTGTGTTTGTTGTGGTTATTTTGGCGCCCCTTCCGGGACCCCCAATCTACAGGGTAACACAGAGGTTGGGATCCTTCAGCCATCCGTGTGTTGGATTTCAGTTTGCAGAAGCTTCAACTGGCTTGTCCAATGGTAAAAAATTATGGGAGGTTTAGTCAAAAGAATCTAGAGGACAAAAGGCACTGGATCCTTTTAATGCTATTCTGTGAGTTGCCTTTTTCATTTGGTGATTCAGGAACTGAGTATTGGTTCTTTTCCAATGAACAGCACGTGAAGATGAAAGCCCGTGCAGCTCAGTGGCTGAATACCTGCTTTCTATGCAGAAGGTTCAGTTATCTCCATCTTCTGTTCTAGAAAGATGAGGTAACAGATGATGAGAAGGAATCATCTTTGTCTGAAACATCTGAGACTTCCTGCTAATCAGTGCAGACAGTTCTGAGCTAAATAGATCATATATGTGACTCAGTTCAGGGCAAGTTCCTAACAAGTTAGAATGAACCCATTGTGTCTTAATTCCAGATAGGCGCAGGTAACTCATGGCCCACAGTCACAGCTCACTCACTCACTCTCTTTTGTGGTCTGCCAGGTCTTTGATCTCTGCCTCTTCCTCCTCCTCATTTTTTTTAATTCAATCACAGGCATTACAAACAGGAGGTTTAACAGGAGGCAGTGTGCTATAGTGGTTAAAGTGCCAGACGAGATTTCCTATATTCCAGTCTACTGTGTGACCTTGGAGCTAGTCAGACATTCTCAGCCTAACCTCTGTCAGGAACATGCCCTGAATTGAGTCTTGCCTTTCCTTTTTTCTTTCTCTTTTTTAAATAAACTAAAAAGCGTCAGGGGCTTCCAAGTGCAGCCTTGCTAATTACCTCCAGGAAGGAATTTGCCTTCTCCACAGCTACACATGGAACAGATGTCACGCCAGAATTTCCAAGTTGTCTGCTAGTGCTGCCTGGACTAATGGGATGAGAGGCAGATTGGGGAAAGCTAGATTAGTTCGTCCTTGATCCAGACTGTTGTTCTTAGCACTCATTTATTCACAGATGTACTGCTAATACTTGTGCCCATTTTTGTCCTCCTAGGGTGATGATGACCTGAAAGATACAGGCTTCCATCTTACTACCACAAATCAAGGGGCATCAGCTGCAGGACCTGGTTTCAGTCTAAAGTTTTGAGCGTAAGGCAGATCCACGCAGAGGATGGGGGAAAGCAAAAAGGAAACCAATATGCTTTTCATCTGAGCTGTTGGCAGTCATTTGTGTTGCATATTTCACCTCAAGAATCTGCTATTCTTACTCTTCTTTGAAGAATGTCGCCTGTAAGTAGACCGCTCCTTCTAAGGAGCATTTTCCAAGGACTGAGATTAATCTTAAATGCCACAAACTTCTCTGCACAAAACAAAATCCCAGCAGACTTCAGGGACATTTCTTTATTCCCCCTCCCTTTTCCTGTTTTGTTTATATTTAAAACTTATATTCTGGTTGGGGTTTTGTTTGTTTGTACATTTGTAGAATAAAAAGAAATTGATTTTTAATTGTTTACTCGGTGTAAATATGATTCTTTTTTCTTCACTGGCACCAGATACTGGAAGAGTATCTGGAAGAGTACTGGAAGAGTATCTGGTTTGTGCAAAGATACGAAGATCTCTCTGTCTCTCTCTCTCACTAATCCTCACATACCATTTTTCATAATTTCCTTTAATTTCATTTTTGGAAATTGTAATATTTCATTGTCAAAGGAATAATTCATTGGCCTATGCTTTTCTTAAAAATGTGGAAATATTATGAAATGATTTTGAATCGCATATCAAAATGTTCCAGAAAATATGTTGAATCTCATTGTTGGTGGTGGATGTCCAAGTCATTTTCCAAGTGGTTACTGAAACATTGAAATGGGGAATCAGAAGCAGCTGTGTAAGGAATACACAAAATAACACCAGCGTGGGTTGGTAATTCTAGTGAACTGTAGGAAGAATGTTCTTCAAATCCTTTAGTCTAATTTCCAATGCTGAAGTAACATCCTCCTACTCAGAAAGGTACTGGCATATTAGAGAACTGGCAGTCCTTACAGTTGTTTTTTATTTCTTGATTCCTATATCACTCCAAGCTGAAAGCAAAATAAACTTACATATATCTATAAATACATATATATGGGGGGGGTGATCACAGGTAAGTTACAGTATTCAGTGATCTATCAAGATAATTAGGGGTTCTTACTATTAACTCCTGTGTTTTGTTTTCTGTCCCATGTCCCTCATTGTGTTTTAAACATTCATTCATGCAGTTTTACAATTCCAAGTCAACATCTTCACTTATCAGTGGTTTTCTTTCTTTTCTCTTGAGTCAGTTTTGTTTTCCTAGTATTCTACTGGCTTAAGATCTAGAAAGAACTGGTTTGATCGGTTCTAAATGTTAAGATCAGTTTTAAATACCTAATTTTAAATAGTGGACTGATCCACATCAATATTCTTACTTGCTTCTCAAATTTCAGATTACTTACTGATGGTATATTGACTTGGGATCCACCAAATTAGCTCCTCCAGGCATCTGCTTTTCACTCGTATTCTTCTACAGAGTGGCATGTCTGAGCAGAAAAATGTGGGTACAACAAAATTCTTGTGTTCTGTATGGGTCTACCTCTCCACCAAAATCGTCTGCTTTGCATTCAAGTTCTTGAAATTACTCTGCTTGTTGTGATTGTTGGCTCTTTCTGTTGTAAACCTTGGTCCCACCAATCCCTGGTTCAGCTTGTTTATAGCTGACATGCCCTCCAGCCCCAGGGAACTGGGACTGAAGTGTACTAGTGCTCTGTACTACAGCCTTGTATACAGTGGTCAGTCAACATTCATGGGAATCATGGTAAGACTGTAGTGATAAGAGATGTCAACCACTTCCATCTCACAACAAAAGCTGCTCCTACCGCAAGGTGCCCAAAGGGAATTGAAAGGATAGTGAAATATGTAAACCCTCTTGCTATAGTCAGCATACTGTACTTACATATTGTCAGGGAAATAAAAAGTTGGAAGAAATCTAGCCCAACTCACTGCCATGCAGAAAAGCTAATGCACCCCTAAAAGATGGTTATCTACCTAATTACAATTTAAAAACCAATGAAGGAGAGTCCACTACTTTCCCTGTTCCAAATTTCTCTTGTGTGGGAAGGGCTACAAAGAGCTTACCATTTTCCTAATGTCACATAGTTAGCAAACTGTACAGTGGGCCCTCCACTTTCACAGGTTCAGCACTCAGATTTGATTAATGACTTCTAGCTTGTCTCACCTCTGCGTCTCCTAGCTGCATGGCATGCTCTTCTCAGTCAACGCTGATGTGAAAGCCAACATTTCCCAGTAATGCTCTCATATCCCAAGTAAAGATCTCTCGTTCCCTTCCCTTCCTACTCCTTTTTTGCCTGTATCTGTCAAGGTTCAAACCTGGGACCTTAAGCTTAGAAGCTATGACTTTGCTCCAGTTGATTACATACTGCCAATTGTTTCAGTACACAGACAGGCCTGATTCCATAAATTCAGAGGGTGGGGTAATTATAGGTCACTAGGATGTTAACATAAACAGGGAGCTTTCTTTTTGCTTCTCTCTTAAGCTAATTACATCCTCCTGCCTTTATTTTGTCTATCTGGTTTCTTTGGAAAGGCTTTGTACCCACTGTAATTTTCCATCATTCAGTGAGGGGGAAAAAATCCAGAATCAGGTGCGGGGAGAAGGACAGGAAGCACTTTATTCAAATAAAACAGCAGTAACTTAACTGGTGAAATTTCTAGAGGATAAACTGTCCTGCAGCTTTCCAGAAACTGCTTAGAGAAGGTGAAAGAGCATTTCAAAGATGGTGGAACCAACTGATAAATCAGTGCAACACAGAAATTGTCATTTTATATTTGCCGGTGTGGTTACACAAAACAAAAGTGACAATGCAAAACGATGTTATCTCACATGGGATAATCTTTGGTTAAAGTAAGCATGGGTAATTGTTAGGGTACCACTACATCACAAGAGTGACAGATCACTTTAAGTGTCCAAAATGCTTCACATTTATGTTCCCAACCTCTTTTTTTTAAGGAATGCTGATTATTGGAACAAAATGCAGGGAGCCTACAATCCACCTCTCTCTGCCAGAGTTGTACTGTCTTCTTTCCCTATCCTTCAGTTATTTATTGAATCTGAAACACTGGATGTAGAAATATGTGCATGTCTTGTCTGTTAGTATGACTCGGTAATACAGAGTCAGTCTCTCTTTCCTCCCTCTGTCTCTCTCTCTCTATGTATCTATATATATATACATACACACACACACACACATTCACATAAAGGCGTGTATAGTTGTTTCTATGTGCTACTGTTATGTACCTATACTAAGCCCAAACAGGCTATGAAAGTAAGAGTAAGGCGTGTCTCATCCCATGTCATAGTGAACAGGGAATTCTGAAGCAGGGATATAGGTGGGAGGAAGTGGAACTAGTATGCACCACCACTTCTCCCTCATGTTTATATATCCCTTTGGTGCTTATAACCTGGAGTGGATGAGAACGTAGCAGATTTAGGACAGGATAGGAAACATACGGGCACCAGTGTGGTGTAGTGGTTTGAGTGTAGGACAATTCCCCACTCAGCCATGGAAACCTGGTGGGCACATCACATGGTCTCAGCCCCACAAAACCCCATGATAGGTTCACCTGAGGGTTGCCGTAAATTGGAAACAGCTTGAAGGCAGAGAACAAGAGGGAACACAAAGTCCTCCCAGTGCAGTTGGACTGTAGTCCCCATTGCACACGTTGTTGGAGTCTAGTTCACTAGTTGACATAATTGATGACTGGAGATGATGGAAACTATAGTTCAGCCAGGCTGTGTTTTCTTCATTCCTGGTTTTAATGCTACCTGCACGTTTAAGGTATCAAGTAAACAAAACACAACAGTTGCCCTTCTCGGTCAATTCTGGCATACACATGATTGCCCAAGGGGGAAATTATGCTGTGATGCTTATCGTCCCCAGACAGTGCAGCCAATAGTGCAAGCCTAAGTGGGAATTTAGTCCAATATCATGTAGTTGAAGTAGGTCCAAGCATAGAATACACAGCAGATCTTATTGTAGTTTGTACTAATTTCTTTTTGGAATTTTTTACTTTTGGTTTGAGGAAGTTCCAGCATCCTCATGCATTAACCAAGCAATGGGAACTGGTCATGCTGGAGCCCAGTTTCAGACACAATGCTGAAAGAAAATACAAATGCCAGAAAGGAGGAAGAAAAGAAGTCCAACATGGTGTGAAACCACCTAGGTTACTCAAGCCCTCACAAAAGGTGAGTAGTATTCAGGGCTGTTGCTTCAACCTGATTTGCCAGGAGTATGTGGTCAGGATCTTAGACTTCTTCTTCACAATGCACGTATAGGTCCCTTCATTGATTGCATTGGCTATGATGCTCATGTGGTCATCATTCAGAGAGAGGTAACCTGGATAAGAATATTCCAGCAGCTCTTTTTCTTTGTACCAACTGTATGGTTAAAAAGAAAGAAAGGTGGGAAGGAAATCAGCAGGATTGATGTTAAAGGTTGGAGGTGTGGACTGGACAACTGTGGAAAGGTAGGGGGGCTGAATCAACCCTTCAGGAAATGTTGGCTGCCCTGTCCACCATCCCTTCACCCACAAAAAAAAAAAAAAGGATTGGTTATGTTTTAGTTTGCTCCTAACATCCTCTAGGAGACATGAGGATGTTTTCACGATGTTTTTGGGTCTTGCTGGACCATTTTAGGCCTAGCAGAGGCCATTTTTAACAACAGGAAGCAATCAGAAGTCACTTCATCTTGTTTCAAAGAAGGCCTCTTCGGAGCCTAATTTGTCCCCTATGTTACTGGCATAGAGAAACAGCCAGGTAAATGCTCAGGTAAATTGAAAAAAAATGGAAAAATAGTTTTGAATTGGCTTGCAAAAAAGAAAACGTAGGCTGGTGTTGACACCTAGAGCAGAAGTGGACAAGTTTGATCCTCTAGAGTGTTGAACTCCAGTTTTCATCACCCTTTGCATTGGCTATGTTACATAGCGTAAGAGTATTGAAAAGCAGACCAAATATAACTGGAGAACCACAGTTGCCTACTCCAATTCTAAGAGCAGAGCTAATGTTAAGGTATAGCTACAGTCTGGATTAGTGATTCCCAAACTGTTGTCTTCCAGGTGTTTTGGACTTCAACTTCCAGAAGTTCCAGCTGCCTTGGCCAATGATCTGTGCTGAAGTCCAAGATACCTGAAAGATCAGAATTTGGGAAACATTGATCTAGATGGATTGAACTGCAGAGAAATATCCACTGTTACTTGCATAATTTGACAGTCACAGGTTGGGATTAAATCCAATTCTAAATTGCCATCCTAACTGCTTTTTGAGCTTGTGGTATTTTGGGAGTAGATGGTGCCAGCCTTTATTTATTTACTGTTACCACCTAATGAGGGGGCAGAATCCCCTTTGGGAGCTAATCATCAGCCATTCCCAGAATGCCCTTGGAATGACACAATATCTTTACATAGCATCATCCGAGGGTGGGTTTTGCTGTAAGGGAGAAACCATTCCCCTTCCCCTAAAGTCCCTTTAAGGGACTCTGAACTTTTGTGATCATACCTGAGCAGAGAGAGAAGCACATACATCCACATTTCACAGTTGAAAACCAAGATTAAGATCAGAGTATAGCCAAAGGGATGTGGCCAGGAAAAAGAGGACAAAACTCACTAATGAGGAAGACCATGGAAACCTGATTGAAGAAAAGCCTGCTGGGAAGGGCAAGACTTCACTTCCTGCTGTTAACTATTTTACACTTTGAAATCCATTTGTAGCAACTGAACTAAGTTAAAAAAAAAGATGAAAATGGGAAAAGAGAAATGGGAATGTTTTAAAAGCAGCTGGGAAAGTGGGGCAGATGATTAACAGGCCATCCCTGCCAAACCAGGACAAGTTTTGCACAACATGGATTATATAAAACAGCAACATACAACACACACACATACACACATACTTACTACACTTTGCCCTTTTTATGAATTATTTTCCGACCACATTGGAAGGTGACGTTCCTGCCTTCTGGCACAATCCGTGTTTTCATCCGTGGAGGAGGTGTAGTAGGAACCACAGTTGGAAAAGGAAATTCTGCCATTGAATATCAAAGTCAAAAGTCATGTAGAAAAGACATGATTCTGGTTTTACAATTTCCTTCTCTTTTTAGCTTTACTGTGGGGAAATGACACCCTGAGATAATTCCTGTTACTACCTTTCTCTTGAGTTTCATCCATTTATTTGTACACTTATGGGTTCTGCGACTATTAAGTTCCTTCAACAGGCTATGAAGTCATGTTCTCACCTGGCCAGCAATTCCACTGATCCTATTATAAGAATTGGTCCCAAACTTCAAACTCCCATTCTATTTTAGGTGAAGAAGAATCTGCAACTCAGTGAAGATTGGAGGTAGGGAGCACTGAAGCTTGGTGAAGTTGTTGGCTGTCCACTGTTGTTTTTCTCCTAAACATCCAGTGCAGGGAGGAAACAATGCCCCTCACTAGCAATTGCTATTCCCCCAAACACCACACAGATTGGGGCAGGAAAAAATGCTACAATGGGGAAACTCGGGTCTCTGCAAAAAAAAATTAAAATCAGATAAAGTGATTTCCCCCTCCCCCCTAATTGTATGAAAGATATGGTTAGAGGAGGCAGTTTACTAAATCAAGAATTGTAGCAAGGAAATTAAATCTGAAGTACAGTATCATATTAAATATCCTTTTATTTTCTGTGTGTTTGTAGAAGATAAATTTCAGTTGACTGAGGCAATGGAATCTTTTTGTTTCCAAATAGATTTGGACATTTGGTCAGATTTTATTTCACTACTAATTCTTTTTCCTCCGTTTGTGTTTTTATTTTCCTGCTTTTGTTATACTGGAATATTATTGTATGTAACTGTGAAACATTTTGAATTTAAATTAGAAAAAAAATTAAATCATAAAATGTACACCACGTTTCTACACACTACTGCCAAAATCCCTTTCTCTTACTGAGATTTGGCAACACAGGCCAGGCAAGAGGCCAGACAAGCAAAAACAAAAAACAAACAAACAAAAACCAGCAGCAAATGAGAGTAAGTCGTTCCAACAAGGGTTAAATTAAGTCTCCCTCTCCCAAATGATTAACAGCATTCTTGGCTGTAGAACTGGCATTCCAGACAGCATTTCCCAAGAGTTTGGATTTCATTGTAATATTTGTCAGTGTCATAGCAGACAAAAATTCAAATACTAAAGTGACTATTTTCAACAAGGCACCTGATCCTATGCAGAGCTTAAGTTACTGTTTTGGACAACAATTCCCAAGAATCCCAACATTTAGCATAGCCTCTCACTATCCTGCCTGGGAGATTCCAGAAGTGAAGGCCAAAACTGCAGTTTGTACAAGTTCAGGATATTTTGGCTCCAAGCAACTCACAAATGTTGCTGCTCCTTAAATTCAGGACTACCAAATTGACTCTAAAGTATGTCAGCCTTCACATTCATATAAGGCACTGCATCCCAAAGACTGGTGAAGAAGGAAAGACATTCTCAACTAGCTCAGGAGAATTGCACCTGTCATTAATTCCCTCTGTGTGTAAAATATCATCTGCCCCTCTAAAACATGCCAAGAGGCCAGCCGCGCAAAAAAAAACTCAAGCAGTTAATGTATTACTAAGCCATGCCCTCCGAAATTTTGAAGATGAAAACTTTGAAGATGAAAACGTTGACAAGTAGCATCAGTGTAATCAAGAGGGCAAAAGTTATTAATGAGGAAGAAAACAAAAAGGATGCAGAGGGTTGCTTTTGCATTAGCCTGTTGGGAAGGGCAAGAATCCATTCCCTCTCTCCCCTATATGAATTTTATTTGTGCAAACTCCTTTTGCACATTAAACTTAGCAATGGAAGTAGGCTAAGAAAAGAGGAAGAAAGTGGGAGGAGAGAGAATTTGATATTTAAAAAGCAGCTCAAAAAGTGGAACAGAGCATTAATCAGTACCATCCTTCAAAACTCAAGACAGTTACTATCTAATAGTAGAAGTCCTCTACTGATAATATATGAATATACACACAAAACATGCAATGTAAATTACTCAGACAGAAGTCACAGCTGTACGGGCAATGTTTTTTCATAAACTTTCTCCGTGTCCTGCAGTATCCTTTTTGAGACCATGTTGGACATATGAAGAGTCTATCTTTACACCCTGAAATAAGAGATGTTTAAAAAACATAAACATAAATAAATGATAAGATTAGGTGAAGGTTTAAAATTCTTTAAGCCCCACAGCACTTGGAATGAACATAGTTACCAGCAGTCTCACAAATCTGTGCATAAGGACTTTAAAACTAATTATATAGTGGAGGGACAGTATAGGGAGGGAAAGATACTACAAGTATGAAAGAAAATGGTGAGAATAGTGTTGGGAAATTATTTTGTATGAGAACATACTTCTGCAAGAACTAGATTTGGACAGGTGTTTGTTTTTTTATAAAAAAGACTTTATTTGTTAAAATTGTACATAAAAGACAAGACAAAACAAATAATGCAAAACATACTATACAAACTATACAAATACAAAAAACACAAAAGACATACAAACAAAACTTTCTACATCTCTTACAATAACATTTTCTTGTCATTCTAATTCCATATCAATTTCTACATAAATATATATACCTATTAGAATGGCTTTTTAACAAAACTTCCCACTCTGACATTAGAAGCAGTTTACATTTACCTATTTCTTTATGGTCTTTATATTCTTTAATATTCTTTGATATTCTCTATTCTTGAGTATTTCAAGAATTCACCATCTTAACAACCTTCCATGAATTCTTATAATAATTTATTACATTGTCCTATTGTTTTATAAATTTTTCTTTGCTCTCCCCTCTTATTATTTATGTTAACCTATCCATTTGGATCATATCATACAATTTTAATTCCCATTCTTCTACTGATGGCATCTTTCCCAATTTCCATTTTTGTGCTATGACCATTCTTGCAGCTGCTACCATATAAAATAATTGTTTTCCAGCTTTTTTATCCAGTTCCTCTTCCATTATTGATAGCATATATATTTCTGGTGACATTTTAAACCTTATACCTAACATTTTTTCTATTTGTATATGAATAGACTTCCAATATTCTTTTACTATTTTACACGACCACCATGAATGGTAAAAGGTTCCTATTTCTGAGCAACATTTCCAACATTTACTAGAACATTTATTAGATATTTTCGCCAATCTTTTCGGTGTTAAGTACCATCTCAAATACATTTTATATAAATTTTCTTTTATATCTTGGCAAGCAGTATATTTTATTCTTTTTAGCCAAATTTTCTGCCACTGTTCCATCGGAATTGGGTGGGAGAAATTTTGGGACCATTATACCATAGATGGTTTGATAATTTCTTCTTCTGTGGACCATCTTAATAAAACCTTATAGATAGAGGAGACAGGTTTAGGTTTCCCTGAATACATTATTGCAGTTAGTTCTTCATCTTTTATTTGAAATCCATTGAGTTTAATGTCACTTCTTAATTTTTCTCTAAGTTGTCTGTATAAAAACCAAATGACATCTGATACCAGATTCATTTGTCTCTTGTTGAGATTTGATTTTAATTTGTTCTTTTTGTCTCTTCACCAAGTCTTCATATTTTATTCATTTATCAAATAATATCATTTCTTTTTTATAAAAAGCCTCATGAGGAGAGACCCATTGTGGGGTTTTCATACAGGCTCTTGCAGCATATTTCCTCCATATCTTTAATAATGCTTTTCTTAAGTAGTGACAATTAAACTCTTTTATTGCTTTTCACTTTATTATACCAAAGATAATAATGCCACCCTGACCAAAGTCCATCTCCTTCTAAATTTAATAATTTAATGTTTTCTAGCTTGATCCAATCTTGCACCCAATTCAGACAACATGCATGATAATACAGCACCAGATTTGGTAAAGCTAATCCCCCTCTTTCTTTGGCATCTTCTAATATTTTCATTTTTACCCTTGGCTTCCTTCCATCCCGTATAAATTTAGAAATTTCTTTTTGCCACACCTTATTGACCTTGTCACATTGAATAATAGGGATAGTTTGAAATAAATAAAGAATCTTTGGAAGTATTGTTATTTTGACTGTGGCTATTTTCCCCAAACATGATAATTTTAAATTACTCCAATTTTTTAAATCTTTCAAAATAGTTTTCCATGTTTTTTCATAGTTGTTTTTAAAAAGATCAGAGATCTTATTTGTGATCATAATTCCTAGGTATTTGACTTTTTTGGCAATTGAATAGCCCGTGATCTGTGATATTTGGTTTCTCTCCTCTTCTTTCATATTTTTTTGTCAGCACTATCGTTTTCTCATTATTAATTTTCAGACCCGAGTGCTTCCCAAAATCTCTAAAGACATCTTTCAACACATTTAAATGATCTTGTTGTCGATTCAGATTTTCAATAGTCTCTTCAGTCTTTTTCGTTTTAGTTTCAAGTATTTCCACCCAATTTTGGGTAATCTTTAAGTCTTTTTGTAGTCCTCCCAATGCGATTTTAATACCTTTTAATTGTGGTTTGAAATCTTGCTTCATTTCACTCCTAAGGTCTTTCATTTCTTGTCTTATTTCCAATTTTACGTTCCTAATTTCTTCCAATAGTGCAAATTGATATTGGTCTGATTTGGCTTGTTCTGATTTTGGTACTGGTTCCAAAGATAATTTTCGCTGAGTAGTAGTGATGGTTTGTGTAGTCATTTTTGCTGCTTTGATCGTTTTCCTGGTATCCGTTAAGCTTTCCCAAATCGATGAAATTGGAAGGTTGATAGGTTTTAAAAATTATTTTATCATAAATTGGTTTTGTTCTCTTATTAATTGTTTTTAGCAATTATTTTTAGGAATATCTTTCCTTTATCAAATATCCAATATCCTCTTTTCTATAATTTTCCCAATTCAATCCCCACCAAGGTAAATCAAATTCAGTTCATAACAGGTCAAAATTGTCAAGACAAAACAGAGTAAAACAGTTCAAACCAGACCCGCTATCAGCAGATCTAAATATCTAATTAATTCTAATTAATTCATTACTATATATTGCATTAAATAGTACTTAATTCAATCTATAGATTATTAATCCATAATCAATCCAAATAATTAGCAATTTACCCAAGCTTAACCTTCTAATCACTTTAAAAATTAATTCAAGTATATTTACCTCAAGTATATTTCATTAATTAATCAGTAGTATATAATCAATAATAGTCTATTCACCAATAATTATATTTGCAACTACTGAAAATTATAATTCATACTATCTCACAATGATTCTATTAACCCGGTTTCACTCCGTCTTCTTCTCTGTCGTTTCTTTCCGCCACTGGTCTCTCCACCGCCGTTTCTATTTCCCTGCTCGCTGTCTGCCGTTTGTCATCTCAAGTCTGTCTTTGTTGTATATCGTCTCTAGTCGCAAATCTTCTCTTTCTGTCTTCTTAAAATGAACTTTACTTTAACCAGTTAATAGGTAAACAGTTAATTATTTGGGAGATTATATAAATAAAGTCTGTCCAGTTCAGTCCCATCTTATAAAAATCCTTTCCTCTTCACGAGAGTCACCATTACCCTCTCTGTATCTCATCGTCTTTCACTTGCCGCTCAAGTTTATTTCTCCTTCTACTAACAGTTCTTCTTATTAATACAAATCCTTTAATCCTTTAACTTCCAACTGTAAGTCCATAACAAAGAGAGTATTTTAAATAGATTGTCCAAACGTATAGTCTATACAGGGAAGCGGATTAATTTAAAAATCAAAAGTTTTTCCGCTAGCTTAGAAATATGGCTCCCAAGTCACTCGACCCGACTGCTAGTGTGTTGCTTTACTTATCTCACTCCCCCTTTACATGTCACTATCCAGTGAAAAATATCTCAGTCCGAATTCCTTACCCTTTTAGTCTTCCAATGAATATAAATCTCTTTCTGGAATGAGAAAACAGGACCTTCAAAAATGTTCTTTTATCAAAGTTCTATTAAAAGATCTGCAGGTGCCACTTGTGTGCCAGAGCGTTGTCAGATGGATGTGGTTGCTCCAATCTCCCTCACTCCGTCTGCTGCTGTCTTTTGTGAAGTTTTCCACTTAGATGGAAGCTGGGAAGTGCGTTATCGATCTCCGGAGCCCCTTCTCATTCCCCCTATACCAAGGAGGACTTCAGTTGGTTCCCCAACCTTCTCCTGCCACCTGAATAAAGGTTCGCTTTTAGCAAAGCTTCACAAAGAGCCTTGTCACAGTGCCACAGTCAGACCAGAAGTCCTAGATTTGGACAGTTTAATGTCATCCATAACCAGTTGTTATGTTACAATGTAGTAGAGCTGTCAGTGACCATTGTGCAGTGGGACCTATATACAGCAGGATGTACATCGCATTAGTCCCAGTGCACACAATTTCAATCCAAATGTGCATCACACTGTCTCAGTGCATTAGGCGCCAATCTGTAACAAGCACCAGTGTCATGTTACAGGTCATAATTCACTAAAAGGTTTTTTTAAAAAAGAAAAAAAGTGTAGACTTGTAGAGCAATATAAGTAAAGTTACATAACATTGATACACTGTGTTGAAAAACCTACCAGGGGCATTACCATCAATAGGAAAAAACATCACAGCCAACACGAAGCAGCAGGCTAACAGTCTTTATTGCGGGCAATAGATCAAGTAGCAGACTATTAAGTTACAGCGCAGCGAGCCATCTCCTCGTCCAGAGCAGAAAGGAAAAGAAACAAGAAAAAGGCACAGCCTGTTCAAAAGCCGTGTTTTTAAGTATACATATTCAATAACAAGGCGTTCCCTTAACCATAACAATGTTGCGGCTACAGGCAGCAGAAGACCTTGAATACGTTTAGGTTTCACACGGGAAGCGTTCACAGAAAGCTAGACTAAACAACTACAAGCAGCTTTGCGTTCTCACCCTCTAGTGGTGGGAAAATATGAAGCCAGGAGTAACAACAGGTCCCATCATGCTACTCAACCTGTGACACCCCCCTACTCCTTGCGAAATATTTTCAGCTACCTTGCTTTGGAGACTCCATCAACCCCAGTTTGCTAACGTGCTGACCAAATGCATTAGCAGGAAGTGGCTTGGTAAACACATCAGCCACGTTTTCTTCTGAAGACACATAGGTAAGGGACACTTTTCCTTCTTGTACATATTGTTTCACATTGTGAAATTTGATGTCAATGTGTTTTGATCGAGAAGACACCCGGTCAGACACTGCCATTTGAATGCAGGCTTGTGAATCACAACATATCTGTATTGGTAATGGCACAGACACATGCAGATCTTGTAGCAACTGCAAAAACCAAACCAACTCAGTACAGAGCGCAGATAGGCTCACAAACTCTGCCTCTGCAGTTGATAAAGCAAGACAAGACTGTTTTTTAGCCTTCCAGTCGATTGCTACACCACTGTATTTGACAGGAAAACCAGTTGTGCTTTTGCGGTCCACAGTATCCTCAGCGAAATCACTGTCTGATGAACAGACAAGGTTTGGCATCTGATCAGGACAAATGCTTAGGCAATAATCAAGGGAACCTTTTAGGTACCTGAGTACCCTTTTCACACCCTGCCAATGATACTGGGTTGGCTTAGCACATGCTCTGCCCAGAATGTTGACACTTAAAGCAATATCAGGCCGGCTGGTACCAGCTAAGTACAAAAGGCTCCCAATGACAGACTGATATAGGTGTATATCAGGAAATAATTCCTCACAGGTATTTTTCAAAAAACCTGGCACCATTGGAGTTTGTACCGGTTTGCAGTCAGACATTTGACACAATTCTAACAATTTTACAATCTTTTGTTTCTGACACAGCAGAATACCTTTTTCAGTTCTCTGTACTTCAATTCCAAGAAAGCTCTGTACTGGGCCTAGGTTTTTCACCTGAAACCTTTTCCCCAGCTCTTTCTCAAACACTTGCACTTGTTTTTGTGTAGCACTGACCAAGCACAGATCATCCACATATGCAAGGAGAATTTCCAAACTCTCCCCTTTCACTCGAACATATACACAGGGATCAGCAAGGCTTTGTATGAACCCACACCCTTGCAGGGCATTGTGTAAACAAATATTCCAACACCTGGCAGATTGCTGTAATCCGTAAAGCGCTTTCCTCAAAAACCAAACTTGGTTTTCTCTCCCCTCTACTACAAACCCATCAGGCTGAAGCATGTACACTTTTTCCTCTAAATCAGCATTAAGATAAGCAGTAGAGATGTCAAAGTTAGTAATAACAGCTTTTCTCTGAGCTGCTATGGCAAACACCAATCTGATGGACTGGGCTTTCACAGTCGGGGAGTAAATCTGATCCAGATCACTGGTGTCTTGCAAGAACCCGCGTGCCACTAGGCGCGCTTTATATTTCACATGCCCATCAGCAGTGGGTTTCAACTTGTAGACCCATTTGCTGTCAATTGGCTTCACACCCTTGGGCAAATTACAAAGAGAATACACATCATGCTGAATAATGGAATCCATTTCACTCTGCATTGCATCCCACCAGGGTTCTGCCTGTTGCTCAGGCATTTTCACAACATCAGCAAAGCACTGAGGCTCACAGTTTACAGCGCACACACGAACTGCGAGAGACTCGGGAAAAACGTTTAGGTGGAATGCCTTTCGTTTTTCTTTGAGACCGTCTGGGGATGGGACGATCCTGCAAAGGTTCATCCCTGTCCTCAGCACTGCGAGACCTTTTCACTGAGCCCTCGCGTTCTCTCTCCCCTGTGCACGACCTCCGCACATCACTTACAGCTCTTCTCCTCCACGTGCCTCTCTCCTCTTCTGTTTCAATCCTTGAGGAACTGGGAGCGGAGGCTGGGAGTGGAGCAGAGACTGAAGGCTGCAGTGGCTGAGAAGCTGGCAGACCAGCCACAGGGAGAAAAACTTCAGACGCTGCCTGGACACGCGACCAATTAGCGTGTTCCTCAAAAGAGGCATTCCTAGACACCACACAGGAATTGCCACCAGCGTAAAAACGATACCCCTTGCAGTTGGGCTCATAGCCAACAAAACGCATACGCTGGGCCTTGGGCTCCCCCTTCCTTCTTTGCCCCTTGGGGATATGCACCCAAGCAAAACTCCCAAAGACTCTCAGATGTGCAATGGAAGGTTGTTTACCAAACAAACACTCATAGGGAGTAGTATTAACCACAGAACTCCACAGCCTGTTGTGTATGTAACAGGCAGTCAGAATTGCCTCACCCCAAAAACTCAGAGGCAGATCTGCATCAAGCAGCAAACTATGCATTCGAGTCTGCAGAACTCCTGCATTCCGCTCAGCCACTCCATTCTGATGAGGAGAATAGCCGGCAGTCGCCCTGTGCACTATACCCTGTTTTTTGATCCATTGTTGCAAGTTCTCCGACAGGAATTCCATTCCTCTGTCGGTTTGAAGCTTTTGCAGGGAATAACCAAATTGCCTTTCAACCAAGGAACACCAGTTCTTGAGAACTTGACACACATCAGACTTTTGTTTCAACAAATAGCAGAAAATGAACCTGCTAAAATCGTCTACGAGAATGACAAAATATCTAGCTCCCCCTAGGGAAGGTTTACTCATAGGACCCACAATATCACAGTGTACCAACTGAAATGGGGCGGTTGGTACACGAAAACTAACTCTCGGTGCTGGGAGTTGTTTAGATTTAGCTTGCTTGCAAATAGCACAGTCAAGAAAGACATTACAAGGCTTCAAAGTACACCCTTTACAACAACCAGCAAGCCTCTTTAACACAGGAAAGCTTGCATGCGCTGCGCGCCGGTGGAGGAGATGAAGGCACTCATCATGTTGTGGGACATTGCCATACACATTACACACAGTGTGTCGTGGCTCAAGAAAGAACAGCCTCCCTTCTCGTGTAGCCACAGCACATACCACCCCATCTTTGAGGATTTTACCTTGCCTCCCATAGAACTCAACCTTGAACCCTGACTCTGTTAGTTGCCCCACAGAAAGCAAACAGAAATCAAGAGAGGGAACAAACAAAACATTTTTCAAACCCATGTCATGGGCAGGGACAAAAGCTACACCTTCGCCACAAACTTTAGCCTTTGTCCCATCAGCTAATGTCACAGAGGAAACACTGGCAGAATCCAAACAGTCAAATAAATCTTCAGAATTGACCAGGTGCTGGGAACAGCCGCTGTCTAGAAGCCAAACGGAATCACCTGCCTCCTCAGAGTCCGAAACAGCGTCCGCATCTCCCACGGCAACAGCAACTCTCAGCCGTCCTCTGGCCCGACTTCCTCTGCCTCCTCTGCCACGGCCCCTGGCACCGGCGCCTGTGAAGCTTTGCTCCCCTTGCTTCAGGAGCGGGCAATCACGCTTCAGATGAGAAGCAGACCCACAGCGAAAGCACCTTCGCACAGCATGGGCTCTCACCAGCCCCTCCTGCCTCGCCTCAGCAGCCGGAGAACTTTTTCTCCCAGCACAGGCCTCTGCAGCTGGAGCCGGTTGTGTGGGAGTCTCTGCATTCCTTGCCCGCTTTTCCTCTTCTTCCAGCAGACGAGCAGAAACCAAAGGAACGGTTAACTCCCTCTCTGGCATGGATTGAAGAGAGGACACCACCAGATTCCAGGAACTATCAAGAGAATTCAAGATGCAAAATACCTTGTCACTTTCAGGCAACACTTTGCCTCTCTCCCGAAGTGACGAAAACAGCTCCAACATCTCAGCCAAATGCTGCCTCACCGGGACACCGGGGGCCAGTTTCATCCCATATAAACGGGCGCACAGGGCGTACTTGGCGGCTGCTGATTGACTCAAAAACAACTCCCGCAGCCTCGCCCAGGCTTCACGAGGGGTGGCAAGATCCCTGATATGCGTGAGCTGGTCATCCTCCACAGCCAGAAAGAGGACAGACATGGCACGCCTCGTTGCCGCTGCTATCTCCGCAGCAGTCCCCTGCAGAGTCGGGGGAGCTGTGAAAGCACCCCACAGCCCCTCAGCTTGCAAATACTTTTCCATGCGAGCTGACCATGCCAGGTAATTAGTTGCATTTAGCTTAACGAGAGGCAGGCCCCCAGGCACCACATGAGCCATCGTAAAAACACCTCAAAAAACACCTCTCAAAACCATCCTCTGCTACCATGTTGAAAAACCCGCCAGGGGCATTACCATCAATAGGAAAAAACATCACAGCCAACACGAGGCAGCAGGCTAACAGTCTTTATTGCGGGCAATAGATCAAGTAGCAGACTATTAAGTTACAGCGCAGTGAGCCATCTCCTCGTCCAGAGCAGAAAGGAAAAGAAACAAGAAAAAGGCACAGCCTGTTCAAAAGCCGTGTTTTTAAGTATACATATTCAATAACAAGGCGTTCCCTTAACCATAACAATGTTGCGGCTACAGGCAGCCGAAGACCTTGAATACGTTTAGGTTTCACACGGGAAGCGTTCACAGAAAGCTAGACTAAACAACTACAAGCAGCTTTGCGTTCTCACCCTCTAGTGGTGGGAAAATATGAAGCCAGGAGTAACAACAGGTCCCATCATGCTATTCAACCTGTGACACACTGGACAAGAAATTCCAATTCCAATAGGAAAATACTGGATGAGATATCCTGTTCAGTAGTGCTCAAATGGAAGGGAGTTCATGATAAGTGGGAGTTCTTTAGAGATGACTCTTGCGTCTTCTGTTGTATTACCTGGACTGGCTTAACTGTCCAATAGCTTGCTGACTGGAGTGTCAGACATTCCTAAGGAAACCAGAGTTGATATACAAAGAACTTTTAGATGAGATATAAGAGAGACATATATAAGAAATGAAAGCAACTAGACACAACCATAGAGAAAAAAAATGCAAAATATATCCAAAAAGCTAAAGATCAGAATGAGTTCAGGCAACTATTCATCAGCACTTTAATCGGAAAGTGCAGAATTGCTGGTTTGACCTTAAAGCCAAGAACTACATTTGGGCAACATGTAAACATTTCTAAAGAAAAGTAAGCTGGGTTTCTGTTCCACATTCTGCTCACTATCCCTATGAACCTCATGTCTCTGCTCATCATCTGTTCTAACCATTCCACTATCTAGTGCCAACATTGCGGCAGTGGATTGAAATCCTGTAATTTACTTTGCCCAAGATTTCATGTTGGCAGGCACAAATCAGAATTCAGACGAGGTTGCAGTCACTATATTTCTAACCAAGCCCTCTTACGTAAGCAGACTGGTTTGCATGTAGAAATAATATCGCCTTCAAGAGAACTGATGGAAGAATTAACTCATAGGTCTCTCTGTGGGGAATCTCATGTAAACATAAGCAACTGTGGCACAAGAACCATTGATTTGCTCATATTTCCATTTCTGAAGAGTCCTTCTCTATTGAGGTCCTCTATTGAAACTGTGCACTAAAATGACAAGAAGGATTTTTTAACGCCCGTGCACACTACAGGCAGCCACCAGTGATTTATACCAGGTGCCATAGACAATTGAATATACCATAGACAGTTGAATATTTTCAGCAAATCACAACAGAAACACATTTCAGAGCCTGGAAGTTATTTTTTGAACTATATCTCCTAGAATCCTCCAGCTGGTTAAGTAATCCTAGTAGTCTTAGTTTCAATACATAACTTTTAAAAATCTCTTTTGTCCTACCATTCCCTGCATCCCAAGCTTTCGCTTACCATAAAGTCTGTAGATTCCCCACATCTCATCCTGTGAAATGGTATTTTTCCCAGTCAGTGTCGCATTGATGTGCATGAGCGCACTGGGGTCCAGGGAGTGCATAAGGCCCAGGGCATGGCCGATCTCATGCGCTGCAACATGGACCAGGTCTGTAAGCCAAACACCTGAAGAAACGGGAAGAAGGAAGCAAAAACACCATTAGAGGCTTTTGACATCACTTACTTTGTGGTACATTTACCCACTCAAGAGACCGTTTCAGTCCTGCAGAGCCAAGTTCTGTTGTAGAACTGAGGATGTACAGTTTTTATATGGATGTTTTTTTGGGGGGGGGGTGTCAGTTTTTCTAGAGATACACACTGTATACACTAAGTGAAACAGTAAGTCACAAGACCCATTCACATATTCCTCTTTAAGGTTGTCTCTTTAAGAGACAACCAAGACACATTCAGTGTAATAGCACAGGAGAGGCATAAGCTGAGGCCTTGCTCTTTGGACTCTTCAAAGTGTTAAGTTCCATAAATGTGATGGGGGAGGTTCTTGTCATCACTATTGCATTCTTTACTAATTTTGATAAAATCGACACAGTTCTGGATGTGTGCCATGAACATTGGAACAATGCCAGCCATGATGCAAAGTAGCATCGACCCCAAAAGGTTTTAGATATGGCTCATTTACCCTTTTTCCAGCTGAACCGTGTATCTCCCACAATCCAATATTCGTGGTCATCAAAATGTATCTCCCCTGTCTGAGGAAAAAAGGCATGAGCTAATTCCCCCGTCGTGCCATCAAAGCAATGGTGGATCTGGGACTCGAGGCAGTCAGTGTGGTTGATGGAATAGAAACCTGGGAGATAGTTCACAGAGAAAGGAAGTGTGAAAAAGAACGTCATTGACGTTTCCCTACAACCCTGTAGACAAGGGTTCTATTCTCTCCTTGGCGATGGAAATCCATGGAAGACCACTGTACATCACAGTCTCAGAAAACTGTGGTAGGTCCGCCATAGCATCACCTTCAGTCAGAAGGCCCACAACAACAGATGCAGTCCTTCTGTTTTTCAGCAGCTTTATTGAACTGGTGTTATAAAATGCACTGAGTTCCTGAGCACTTTCTGTACTGAGCACTTTCAGGCTGTGAGGAAAGAAAATTTTAGATGTATGTAAAAGTATGCTGGCTGTTTATGGCAGGCTTACTGTTCACTTCAAATGCTCAAACTCCAACTCATCTTGCCATGAAAGCCGAACTTAGCATAACCCTGTTGGAAACTTGATGGCTCATAACCAAAACGAGCAACAAAGATGTACTCAAAATTTTGAAAACTGGATAATGCAGTGAAAACAAGGAAACAGTGGCTTAGTTTTATGTATATGTCCATGTCAGAAATTCCTTTGCTATATCAAAGCAAAGAAACCTCACTGCTAACTTGATTTGTCTCCTCTGTGATCTGTTTTTTAATCTAGCAAAAGAGAATTGCTGGAACAATAGTCTGGCCAATCCCTAAGCACTAGTTTCAACCATCTAATCTGAGAAAGGATACAAATCACTCGGCCAAACACAAATGAGTCGAGATATCCTGTTCTCCAGATCCAAGAGTCTGCTGTAAAAATAATAAATCCAGTAATGGAAACACATTATTTTCTTCTTCGTGGTCTCTGTGCTTCATACATTAGGAGCTTTCTCGCCTGCGCGGTAGCGTTCAGAAGATTCGAGAGCTCAGTAGCTTGGCAGGAACTCCTCCCCCATGCCGGTACTGCGCATGCTCAGCCCGCCGAGCAACGGTCACTCCTCAGTTCTTTCTTGTCTGCCGTTGCGAACATAAGGTTCTTCTCAGTGGCTTGCGCTTTATTGGCTTTTATTGGCTTTTTCGACTCAGTTTTCGGCTTTTTGGACTACCGTTTTCGGATTGTGAATTGGCTTTGGTATTTGGCTTCTGGTTTTTGACCCGGTTTTCTTCTTTGACAAACGGCTTTGGATCTCAGACTGGTTCTTTGGAACTTGAACCCCCGTTATTCCCCCACTCTATCTGACTTCTCTTTTACTGGACTCAGTCTATGTTGGCGCTTTTCTTTTTTTTTAATTTTTTTAATTAATTTTATTATTTAAAAAAAGAAACATTAATTACACTTATTTCACAAAACTTACTCAAATATTAACACATCAAAGAAAAACAACACACAAAGAAAGAGAGAAAAAAAACATAAATAAAAACAAAAATCATCCACATATCTTCACAACAAAAAATACAACACATATTTACCAAACTCAAACACACTGTTTAACTTATTATTTAACTCCTGGCTATATCCTCAACTTCCATCTTCAACTTTTAAGTCCGTTAATCATCCTTCTATCTCTAAATTGGTATCCCTATTTCCAAATCCAATTTAAGTACCCCTAACAAGATTCCCACCAATAAGTTTAACCCATCCTCTTTCTCCTCATGAATTTTTGATATATTGTAGTACTTCCTCCCATTGTCTTGAGAACATATTCTTACTTTCTCCTCTTAATGTGCCTGTTAGTTTATCCATTTGGATCACCGCTATTAATTTCAACTCCCATTCCTCTATCGACGGTGCGACCCTTTCTTTCCATCTACGCGCTACAACTAGCCTTGCTGCTGCTGTCATATAAAATCATTGTTTCCCCACTGTCTTATCAAGATCCTTCTCCCACATCGATAACAGATATACTTCAGCTATCATTTCGAATTGGATCTTCAGTATCGATTCTATCCGCCTATGTATCTGTTTCCAATATTTTTTCATTATTTTACATGACCACCATGCGTGAAAAAATCATCCTATGTCTTCTTCACATTTCCAGCATTTGTTAGAGTATTTATTTGTCGTTACTGCCAGTCTCTGAGGGGTTAAATACCGCTGAAGATACATCTTATATATATTCTCCTTAATATCTGACAAAGTGTATATTTCATCGTTTTAGTCCATAGCCACTCCCATTGTTCCATCATAATTGAGTGATTGAGATTTTGGGCCCATTTAGTCATAGAAGGCTTTACAACTTCATCCTCAGTACACCACTTTAATAAAATCCTATAGATACTAGAAATTACTTTAAATTCTTTTACATGTAACACTCCATTTAACTCCTCTTCTACTAATTGGTACTCCCTAATTTTTATATCAATTTTTAATTTTTCGCGCATCTGTCTATATAATAACCAGTGACATTTCACCCCTGAATTATTCATCTCTTGTTGGGATTTAATTCTAATTTGTTTTTGTTGTATTGATATCATATCTTCATATTTTATCCACTTATCTGATAAAATATTTTCCCTCTTATAGAAAGCCTCATGTGGAGAGACCCATTTTGGGGTATACCTACAAATTCGTACTACATATTTTTTCCAAACTTTAAAAAGAGCTTTCCTAAGATAATGCCTATCAAATTCCTTATTATTTCTCTCTTTATTAAACCAAATATAGTAGTGCCAACCCTGCCCTAATCCATCACCCTCTATCTTCAATAATTTAGTATTTTCTAATTTAATCCAATCACGAATCCAATTTAAGGCACACGCGTGATAATAGAGGGTCAAGTTTGGTAAACCCAGACCCCCTCTATCTTTCTCATCTTGTATAATCTTCATTTTAACCCTAGGTTTCTTCCATCCCCATATAAATATGTTGGCGCTTTTCAAAAGCTGCGTCTCTTGTGGATGGAAGGTCACGCTTTCGGACAAACATCGTGAGTGCCTCTTCTGTTTGGATGAAGGCCATAATGTCCAGGCCTGTACCGTGTGTAGGCAATTCACCCACCAGACCCACCGCAACCGCTCGGTGAGACTTAAGTCTCACTGTTGGGAGAAGTCCCTGCGTGCACAGGAACAGACCGAGGCCCGCGACGTCATGGCCGAAAAATCGGCTCGTCCGGCGACCACTTCATCAACAGCAGCGGCGGCTGCTGTACCGTCCACCTCATCAGTACTGGGCTCGGTACCAACCCTAAAGCTTCCGAGGATTCTGAAACTATCGGCTCCTCTGACTTGCGAGGATCCTGCGGGCTCGCAGGCCTCAATCTTCTCCAAGCCCTTAACACCGGCACAAAAGAAGCATCCTCTTATCCAGGACACCGGTAAAGAAAAGGAGAAGAAGAAGAGGAAAGAAAAGAGGCGCTCCCCTCCAAAAGAGACTCGCCTCCCAACACCTCCACCTACCCAGCTCTCTGGGGACCCAGAAGAGCATCTGGATGATCAAGAGGTCCTTGAGGTGTCTGATGAGGAGCAGATTGCGGAGGTCCTGCCCTCAGAACTGCCCGAGTTGACAGCTGCGGTTATCCCGCCGAGTCACCGTCCATCGATCGACTGCTGGGAGGAGGCTGTGGTCCGACATCGGCCTTTGCCTAGTCACAGGCCAGCCTCTAGACGGAGCGAGTCCCGCTCTCCTAACCAGAGAGCCAGGCCTCCATCCCCGTGACATCAGGAGATGTGCCTGGAGAGAGCCTACTCTGGGGACTCCGTCTATACCTCCGCCTGCTACCTCGGTAGGTACGGCCAGGAGCACCTCTGGCGCGAGCACTCAGGGTTGTATTACTCATACTCCCTATTGTACAGGGACCGGTACCACCCGGACATACAGTACTGGTCACCACGGCATCGATCCTGCTCGCCCTCCAGGGAAGTCCATTGCTCCCACTATGAGAGGTTGCCAAGCTGATCGCCTCGCCGATCGGTCTCACCATGCAATCGGAGGTCTAGGGAGCCCTCACCCCATTACAGGGCAGTGTCACCTTCCCCGAGGACAACATTGACCGCGATGCGTGCTGTGCCTCAAACCACCTTGGCACAAGTGATGCGGGAAACGACATCAACGACAGGCCGTTCACTGCCCTTGGCCCTCGGTGGTGCCCCTCCAAATCACACCGATCCCAACCACGACATCATCCTCGGTACTGGTACAGTCTACTGCTCCGAAGGTGACCCTGGATCTCCCCGCCCGCAAATCATCTCTGGAGAAGACAACGGAAAGATCTCTGACCCCGTCTTCGGATGAGTCGGACTCTGACTCTGCGGACTCGACTCCATCTTCGCATGAGTCGCCTCCATTGGGTTTTGGAGAACCGGGACCAGAGTCGGCACCAGAGGACATGCGGCAGTTCTCCGCGATCCTCCTTCGCATGGCTACGGCCCTTGGCCTGAAGGTTGTGGAACCAGCCCCAGTGGCGCACAATCCCGTCTTCCAGTACCTGGAGACATGCCCACCATCCACTGCGCCGCTGCCCTTCCTGCCGATGTTGCTGGACGCCAGGAAGCAACCTTGGCCAAAGCCAGCTTCAGCTCAGCCGATCCCACACTGGCTTGAGCACCTGTACAAGACCCAGAGGGAGGATGCGGAGTTCCTCTTTAGTCATCTGGTCCTGAACTCCATCATGGTCAAGTTGGCTCAGACCAAGGGTGGAAACAGAGCGCACACGACCCTGCCGGACTGTGAAGGTCGTAAACTTGACACTTTCGGCAGGCAGTTCTACTCTGCATCCTCCCTGGTGGCCAGGACCCTAAACATGATGGCTTGTCTTGCGGCATACCATCAGAACCTCCTTGACCAGCTCACCCTACTCCTCCCGGATCTGCCGGAGGACTCCCATGCTACCGCCACACAGCTCTTTGGCGATGCCGTGGTGGTTGCTAACCAACAGATCACCTTCTCGAGGCACGCCATGGAGGCTACCTTGAGGGTGATGGTGGACGCGGTGACAGCCCTATGATCTGACTAGCCATACCTCGTCTTTCACAGAGACAAAGTGGTCCTTTGGCCTGACATTTCATTCCTGCCAAAGGTGATATCCAACTTCACTTTGAGCCAGGACATCATCCTGCCCACCTTTTACCTGGACTCGACTACACCCTTGGAGTGGTCCCTTCACTCCTTAGATGTTTGTCGCACCTTGGCATTCTACAAAGACAGGACTGCCTCTTATAGACAGACCCCGCACCTCTTTGTGTGCTATGGCTGGTGTCGGAGAGGCCACAAGGTGTCCACCCAGCACTTTTCCAAGTGGGTGGCCCAGACTATTCAGCTGGCATATGAGCTCGCCAAGAGGCCTCCACCAGTGTTTCTTCGGGCTCATTCCACCAGAGCTGTGGTGACATCTGCAGCCCTCTTGCAAGGAATCAACCTGCAGGAACTGTGCCGTGTGGCGACCTGGTCTCAACCATTGACCTTCATGTGCCACTACAGACTGGACTGCCAGTCCCATCGAGATGCTCGTTTCGGACGTGCTGTGCTGGCTTCTGTTCTGTAGGACCTGACCCACCATCCTACCGGTAAGCTACACAGTCTCCTAATGTATGAGGCACAGAGACCATGAAGAAGAAGAACAGGTTGGTTACCTGTAACTGTGGTTCTTCGAGTGGTCATCTGTGCCCTCATACATGCCCATCCTACCATCCCCTCTTTTTCAGGTCCCATTCTACTCGGCGGACCAAGAACTGAGGAGTGACCGTTGCTTGGCGGGCTGAGTATGTGCAGTACCGGCATGGGGGAGGAGTTCCCGCCAAGCTACTGAGCTCTTGAATCTTCCGAACGCTACTGCATAGGCGCGAAAGCTCCTAATGTATGAGGGCACAGATGACCACTCAAAGAACCACAGTTACAGGTAAGCAACCTGTTCTTATCTGAGAAATAAAAATAAAAGAAGGCGGCAAATTCTGAGGTACTAAAACTATTGTTCTACCATCTATGCAGATGTTGCTAAACACATGGCTGTCCAGGTAGTCAAGAACTAGAATTGAAAAAGTCTAGTTCTAAGGCCATATTCTGTTAGTTTTTGTTTTCTGCAGATTTTTTTTACTATCTAGTGAGCACTGAGCGCTCAAATGCGACAAGATCTGAATTCCTGTTTGGCCAAGGAAACCCACTAGATGACTTAGAATCACACTCATTGAGCAAGAAATGAACAAAACACACCTGACATGACCATACAGCAGTTTAAAGACCTCCGAGAAGGGCAGTTGACCATTCTGCAGCGGCATATTCCACTGTTGAACTACTCTTGCCAAAATGTTTAAATGGAATCTCTTTTGCACTAGTTTGAAGAAATTGCTGCATGATATAGTATGTGGAGCAGCAAAAACAAGCCATGTAACACCCCTTCATATATTTAAAAATAGTTCATTATAGCGAGCAACAAATTTAACAGTTTTAGGAATCAACTTTAAGTACATTTATTTAAGTAGTTGTCCACAACAAGGGCCAGCACCACTTTCAGTTATTTATTTAAATTATTTCTTTAGTCAATTTTTGTTGGTTAAGTTTAAATGTGTTTTGTGTTAAACAATTTAAAGATGTGTGTAATTTTTAGGTTAATTATGTATCTTAAGTGCTCTTAAAAGTAGCTATCATTCCATCAGTGTTTTCCCAATACTAAAAATATCCATCTTCCATAGTCGAATCTCTGCTTTCCAGTTTTTTGATTATTTGGCCTCCATTCTCTTAACACATTTCAGCTTGAACTGTAGTACCCAGAACTGGAAACACTATTCCAGGTGGAGTCTGACCAAAGGAGAACACTTCTTGATGAAGGTAAGAAAAAAAAA
Organism: Iguana delicatissima; assembly: GCA_948472985.1. Lineage (NCBI taxonomy): Eukaryota > Metazoa > Chordata > Lepidosauria > Squamata > Iguanidae > Iguana > Iguana delicatissima. The sequence continues at coordinate 64,060 of CAOKZL010003204.1, read as the reverse complement.
AATACCACTCCATTCTGCTTTGGTCAGTCCCTGCTAGAATACTGGTGAAACCAAACTCTAAGAGAAAGTCTAAGCTCAAACGAAAGTAAAACCAACCTAGAAGTGGAACGCAGCCTACACAAAGTGAGGTCACAAAGTTCTATTTGTTTGCTCTTTGTAACCTTTAGTGCTAATGATTTCATACCAGAGTAAAGCCAAAGTTAGGGAGTGATTTTGAGACCATCATGTGCCCAGTCCTTGTGTTCTGCCTTGGCTCACAGATGGCAAACCATGAGCCACGGTTCCTCTACCAAATTTCACAGCAACGTTAGACATTTGACCTATGATTTTAAGGCACAAATATACAGCAAAAATCTGATAAAATGAGAACATGGGCCAGTTTTTTGTTTGTTTTTGGCTACAGTTCCAAGAATCCCCAATCCAAAAATCAAATTCTCTGGGGCTATACTGAGACTTCCTTGAACTGTTCTAAGGTGCCCTCATACATTTAATACTCTGAATTAAATGCAAAGTGAACGTAACCGATTTTGAGGTCGCTAGCCATGTTTGGTGGCACCTCTCGAAAGCTGAAGGGGGAGACGTCACTCCACATACGGAAAGCTGCAGCCAATCCTTTCCTTGTCTGGCTCTCATTTATGAGGTTTCTGGGAAAAGACAGAATCCTGCAAAAGAAAATGTAATTTTTAAAAGATAGTGTCAAAAAAAAAAGTGTTTCTTAAAATTGCTTGATATTGCTACACCCAGCTAAAGAATCAAAGCTGAAGGTGCCCATATTTCTCAAGTAACCCCTGAAGAAGTTGTGCTAAACCAGTAGTCATCCAGATAGTTTCTGAACATTTGTTGTGTTTGACTGCTTGTGTAGGTAAATTTCCCTGACCACACGCTCAGAACCAAACAGAAACACACAATCCTTTCAAAACAATCCTTTGGGAATTCTCCTGTGTCACTGATTTGTTTGGGGGTGGATCTACCAGTAGCTCTATATAGTTAATGCCAGAACCACAACTGAGGCCTGTGTATCTACTCTTTATAAGAGAGCAGATGGATTTAATGACTAGAACAGAGCAGACCATTCTCAAAGAAGAACACAGGTGATGTCTCTGATCACTTTTGGTCTAAGATTAAGAAGGATGGAACTGCAGAAAGTGCTGATATAAGATGTATGGCACCTGGCTTGAAAAGACTACATGAAGCATCTAGGAATGTTAGGGGAAACAATCTGAACGTGTCAGCAGTGTGATGTGGCAGGTACAGAAGCCAATGGAATTCTAGATCTCATCACTAAGACTATATTGTTGAAGCCATGGGACATAATAATACTATGCTTGCTTTGGTTGGACCTCACCTGGAATATTCTAATTCTGGTCACTGCCATTCATTACTGTGAGATGTTTTTAATTTCCATTTCCTATTATTCATCACTGTTTGCCATCCTGGATAGCACTGATTCGAACTGCAGCTGAACAACTACATCTTGAAATATATGCCTTTTGGGGTAGTATATTCCCAGAATCTTCTAAATATGGCCAATATAGTCATGCTGGTTGGTGGAGCTGTAATCCAAAACTGTTTAAAAAATCTGCTCACTTTTGGTCTAAGGTTAAGAAGGATGGACCTGCAAATATGTTAGGGTCATGACTACCACCTTCAAGTATGTGAAAGGGTGTCAGAAGAAGAAGGGGAACTCTGAGAGGGAAAAGACCAGATCTTCTGTGATGGGAAGGGTCAATTTTTAGTTGCAAATGAAGTTAATGGCACTAGTACATGGTGAATGGGCTTCAACAGGTTCAGAAATACTCATCTGAAATGGCTACATTATTGTACCTTAATAATAGAACAACAGAATGGGTATAGTAAATGACAGTCCTCTGCGTAACTTGTTGTCTGATTTTGTTTCTAGTAATGCATTCCTCGAGCCAGTGCCCACCTGTTATGAAAACTGAGACAGTTCTTAAACAGCAGATGCCATGCAGCTTGTCCTACCCCTTTAAACTAGCCTAAACTAGAAGCATTAAAGAAATATTCCGTTCCCAGGACAGTCACCATTTGTCCATGGACTTTTGACTTAAGAAGCAAAATTGTTAGCCTAACCTTTCCAAGTGTATATGAAAGTACATATTGAATTTTTAAGCTCTATAGAGCATCAAAAAAACAATACCCAAACCATTCTTACTTGTAAGTGAGATTGAAATGGTCCCACTTCAGGTGTCCCGGCGTCAGTGTATATCGTTTCTTCCGGATATGGGGTTGAGGAGGAAAGGTAAGGTTGCAAGGAGCTGAGCAAACACCCTGAGGAAAATTGGGAGGTGCAGCAGGTGCCTTAAAAATGCAGACAAGCTGGTCAATATAATTTGGAAGAGAATTCAGGACTTCAAGCAAGTGAAGAAAACTTTACCATTAGCTGACTCCCATGGCCTCTCTAATGAAAATGATAAGGTGTGACGTGTTTGGGTGGAGGGATAGGGGGGATTTTACTCTTCTAATGGTTTGTGTATATGCGTGTGTGTCTGTGTATGTGTGTGTGTGTATATATATATATATATACACATATACATACACACACACACACACACACATATATATGTGTGTGTGTGAGTGTATGTGCCATGAACAATACAGTTCATATGCTTTGACATATTATTCCCCGCAGATACCATGCTACAGAAGCTGAGAAATGTATTTATTTTGTTGTCCGCATTTAATCCAGTGTTCCTTAGAACTTCCAATGCTCTTGAGAATATCTGCAGTTGTTAACTGCCATTCTCTTTGACTGTCAATGCTAGGAATGAGAGACTTTGAAGTGACTCATTTGGATGTGCAGATTCAGGGCTGTGGTTTTGTTTGTCTATTTATCTACAATGTAGTCCTCCCCTTTTCTTACTACCTGATAGTGTGCAATAGGGAGGTAAAATGCAGCTTCCATTGGTTACTGGAAACCTTTCTGTTTTTCCATAATTCAGTTTTCTGGTCAGCGGCAAAACTAGGCGGGGCTGGGGTGCTCCACCCTCAGTGGCACTTTTGGCGGGGGCATTGCCGCACAGAGGAGAGCAACTATGTGAGCCAGACAGACAGATCTCTGCCTCGCTCTTGTCTCTCACTCCCGCTTACACAGCTTGCCTTCCCTCCCTCTTACACACATGCAAGTGTGCGCATGCACACACACGCACACATACAACTAGCATCTTGGTTGCCAGGACAGCTGCCACAGCTAGTGGCTCCCGGCACCACACACACAATTAGAGCAAGAGAGACAGGAGAGGAGATGATCACCCTCCTGCCCTCCCTTCCCCCATTGCTCACCCCCTTTCATCTTCCCTTTTCCCCACCTAGTCAGATGACAGGGAACAGGAGCTGCTGGAGTAGCAGCAGCAACCACTGCACGCCCCTCTGAGCCTTCCTCCCACTGTCCCTTCCTCCTCCTCTCCCTCTCCCCACTACAAGACAAAGAAAACTCCAAAGGCACTCTGATGCAAAAGCGGGAGACAAGAGCCACCCACACCAGCCCATCACTTCCCACCTCATGGACCTCACGGCAATGTCCAAGGACTTGGAGAAGAAAAGCCACTGGATGAGCCAGCCAGGTGCACTTAGTTCATGAGGAACTAAGAGGGCCAGCTAGGTTTTGAGCTCAAGGGGGAGCCAAGAATTGGCAGAGAGAGACGAACAGCAAGCGAGCATCTGTGGCAGAGAGGGGGCCTTTGCTGCAAAACAAAATTGGGAGGCCCGAGGAGATTGTGGAGTGGCAGGGTGTTGCCATGATGGTGCCTCTTAGTGAGCAACTTTTTTTTCCTCTTTGGGGCAGTTTGCTTGTTCTTCTTTCCTCCCCTCTTTCCTCTTTGGAGCAGAGGAAACATCCTTGGGCTTTGTCTTATGAGGTCTAGAGCAGCTCTATGTCTTGATGGTCTTGACCAGGTGAATTAAATGTGCATCAGGCAGAATGCTTGAAGTGCCTGGCTGCCCCAAAGCAGGGAAAGTTTGGGCAAGATCGAAGCTGGGACAAAACGCAGGCAACTGGGGAGGGGACTGCTAAGCGGGGAAGAGAGGGGAAGGCCTTAAAATATAGATCCCAGAATTTGCCCACCTTCTCATCCTCACCCTCTACACACCAGAGCTGGATCCTGGAATACACAGAGAAAGAAGGAAAACCTAGGAATTCTGAGAGAATGCAGAGGACTTCTGAAAGCGTGGAGGGCCCATCCCTTCCCCATCATAGAATCATAGAATTGGAAGAGACCCGATGCCATCCAGTTCAATCTCCTGCTATGCAGGAACACCCATCAAAGCATTCCCAACAGGTGGCCATCCAGATTCTGCTTAAAAGCCTCCAGAGAAGGAGACTCCCCCACACTCCCTTGAGGCAGCATATTCCACTGCCAGACAGCTCCGACTGTCAGGAAGTTCTTCCTGAGGTTCAAGTGGAATCTCCTTTCCTGCAGTTTGAATCCATTGCTCCTTGTCCTAGTCTCTGGAACAGCAGAGAACAAGCCCACTCCCTCTTCAACATGATATCCCTTCAAATATTTAAACATGACTATCATGTCCCCTCTTAACCTTCTCTTCTGCAGACTAAACGTACCCAGCTCCCTAAGCCGTTCTTCTTAGGGCATGGCTTCCAGACTCTTCACCATTTTGGTCACCCTCCTCTGGAGATGTTCCAGCTTGTCAACATCCTTCTCAAATTGAAGTGCCCAGAATGGGACACAGTATTCCAAATGAGTGCAGAATAGAGTGGTACCGTTACCTCCCTCGATCTAGACACCATACTCCTATTGATGCAACCAAGAATCGCGTTGGCTTTCTTGGCTGCCGCATCACACTGCTGACTCATGTTCAGCCCGTGATCCACCAAGACTTCTAGATCCCTCTCACACGTACTGCTATCCAGCCATGCGCCCCCCATCCTATATTTGTGCCTTCCATTTTTTCTGCCTAATTGTAGGACCTTACATTTCTCTCTGTTGAAATTCATTTTGTTAGTTTTGGCCCAGCTCTCCAATCTGTCAAGGTTGTTTTGAAATTTGATCCTGTCCTCTGGGTATTAGCAACCCCTCCCAATTTGGTATCATCTGCAAATTTAATCAGCGTGCCCTCCACTCCTTCATCCAAGTCATTGATGAAGCTGTTGAATAGCACTGGGCCCAGGAGAGAACCCTGTGGCACTCCACTAGTCACTTCTCTCCAGGATGAAAAGCAGCCATTAGTGATCACCCTTTGGATTTGGTCAGTCAACCAATTACAAATTCACCTAACAGTAGCCCTGTCCAGCCCACATTTTACTAGCTTCTTTGCAAGAATGTCATGGGGAACTTTGTCAAAGGCCTTACTGAGGTCAAGATATGCTACATCTACAGCATTCCCTTCATCTATCAAGCTTGTAATCCTGACATAAAAAGAGATAAGATTAGTCTCGCATGACTTATTTTTGAGAAATCCATGTTGGCTTTTAGTGATTACGGCATTGCTTTCTAAGTAATTACAAACTAACTGTTCACACAGTGCTGTGTTTCTGCAGCATTGCAGAGGTCTCTCTAGAGCTCCAATCCCTGTATGAGAGGGAGCTCTCTTGCGTTTAAAGGATTAATACCATCTGTTACTGCTTTTGATATCAATAATTTGGCTTTCTTCCACCACCCCTCGCCACGTGTTTGTGAGGCCCTCGGACAAGCACAAAACTAGGCTTGGTGCCTGATTGCTGCAATATTCCTAAACAATACAGGCAAGCCAGAAATAGCCAGATCGCCACTTCAGGAGACCTCCCGGCAAACGCCCTATTATGTATGTGCACCACCTACAAAGGACTCCCTGCCCCGAGCAGGTAACTTGACTAGCTGAACTATCAACTGTCCAGCATCGCGTATTTGCATACTGGCTGTTCCTTTGTCAGTTTGGACCTAACTCAATCATGTTAAATTTTGACCTTTCCGAGGTTTTGTCTTGCAACCAAAATCCATTGTTCTCACCAAGTACGGCATAGCCTGCAGTCACACTTCTCCCTATAAAAACCCCTGATTCCGAGACCCTCCTTGGATTGCTCCCGAGTTCCTAACTGCCTTGCTGCCTCTTTGCTTGGCGAGCCTCCCCTCAGCTCCATGTGGTGAGCCACATCGAACCCCAGCATCGCTCTCTATTCTCCCGGACTTCAGGACAGGTTTCGTATCTCCCAAATCAACTATCCCTCTGAAAAATCCCTCTATTCCACTCTCACCTTTATTTTCTATAGTTATCTGAGTGAGTGAATTGCATACACTGTTTGGCTGTATTTTAATAAAGATCTCATTTATTCATTCAAAACGATTTGCTTTTTGATTGGCCTGACCCCGTAGACATAAGGTTCAAGATCCTGTTAAGTTACCCTGCCTCTCATGTAACGCTAAAGCAGTGCTCAGAGCTAATTTTCCCCACCTATAGTTGAGCACATTTCGGTGGCCCTCACGGGACCCCCAGTAAACAGGGTAACACATCCATGCAACTTGCTCCAGAGTAAACAGTCCTGGGACGGAATGCTGCAGCCAAATCCTTGCTTCCCTGAGAATGAGTCCTTTTGACCTGATGCCAGTAAAAATATGCATAGTATTGTCCAGATTTGAGGACAAATGGTGTGGTTTCTAGATGGACCTAAACCCCAGCACTAACTAGCAAACCAGTCCTCTGCCCATAAATCCTGGACCTGGATGGGACTGAATTGTTCCTGGGATCTTTTAGATGATAGAGAGATAGAGATAGAGATATAAATGAGCATGTGCAATGTTTCAAACAGAAATACTGCACATACTAACTCCTACCACCATGACCAGTTCAAATCACTGAAGTGGTCATGGTGATTGGAGTGTTCCTTTAACATTCATAGTCTTATAACAGTTAGAGAGTCATATTTGATTATCTATGTTCAAAGGTATCCTATGTGGTATTATCATGCAATATTTTACTGTTGGTAGTCATGCCCCAAACAATTCTAAGTATTTTTTTATCTCATGGACAAAATGTGAGAAATAATTTATATATCATACAATCACTCCATAATACACTGCATATATAATTTGAGGAAAATATGCTCATAAAATAGTATTTTATCATTTGCCAAAAGAAAAGCATGAAAAATAACATTTTAGAATATTAGAATTAAAGCTTTACTTCAAAAATAAACACAGTGCTTTGTTTTATTCCCCTATGCATCATTTTGGATTTTTGTAGGATTTTTTGTGTGTATTGAGAAGGGCAGCGAACTCAGGAACTGCCCCCAGGTGGCAAAAGCTCTTACTACACCACTGTTTCCAGTGGCCTCTCCTCCTCCCAATGGTTATACATCTGTACAATCAAGTGATTGGCAGGTCTAGGAGAAATCAAAACTCACATCGCCATTCATCTCTGCAGCCCCTCATTTGCTGGGCGGGTGAGCCTAATCCATCTCACTAGGTTGTAATAGAAACCTCTACTTTGTTACTCAGAACTAAATGCCACTCATTGGTCAAAGACAGTTAAACACAAGTATGTGTCTATTGCATTGGAAGCCTTCAAGGAATTTTTCCCCTCCATTGTTTGGACTTTAACCCTGGGAACACAATCCTTCAGTCCTTTGCAAGCTCTAAGGTAGAGATGCTAGAACCTTGAGTTACATTTTCTCTTTGTTACATAAAATTGTTCAGTGCTATTTGTTGCTTTTAAAATTTTATGATTGGTCTGTTTATATTTAATGAAGGAACATTTCTCCATTTATGCGTCCATTAGAGCCTTCAGATAATCTGGAAAGGGCCTTTCTGTCTGTCTACCACACTCTCAGACATGTTTGGTTTGGAACAAGAGAGACTGTGGAACTCCCTCCTGAGAGTCCAGGACGCTCTAAAAACCATAAATACATTAACTGCAGACTCCATACAACTAACCTTCCAGTTCTCTCCATAGGAATATAGAGGGACAGTGGAAGGCAAGAGATGGCTCTGTATTCCAGATACTGAACTTTTTCGAGCTCAACTTTTCACTGAGACATAAAATGTCACTGGGTCAGTCACTTTCATTGTCTCTTTGACCTACCTTTGAGGTAGGGTTGCCAGAAAGTGGAAATTAATGAATGGCATGGAAGCAACATAATTGTTGAAGGAGTTCTTACCTGAATTTTCTGTGCTTCGGTTTGAAACAGAGCGCTAAGCACGGCAAGCAGAACCAAAATTGGAGAAAGACGAAAGAAACTCAGGGCACATCGATAACCATGATTTGTCTGCCTATCAGCTCGTAGAAAAAAATAAAAAATACTCTTAGACAGCTCTTTACTGTTAGCCATGGCTCCCTTTAATTAAAACAATACAAAGAAGAAGAAGAGGGAAAGAAAGAAAGAAAGAAAGAAAGAAAGAAAGAAAGAAAGAAAAATATACTGGGCTTTTTTGAAAGGAGGAGATATAATCCTTCTAAATCCTGGGTTGCAGAATTGCAGCAGTGGCAAACTTCTCTGAAAATTCACAAATCCTTTTTTTTCCTTAAGGAAAAAGGAGGAGAGGCTTTACATTAAACCTCTTTGACAGGCCAAGGATTTTCATCAGACTGTGCCAAGATGTATCATATTACTGAAACTCTGTTACTAGAGGAGGGAGGGAGAAAGAAACTGTAGCAAAACAGCTGTGCTCATGGAAGAGAGGCAGTTTAACCAGCTGTGTTTAAACATCTGCAAAAACAACCACTAAGCTGGGAAAAGGGAAAGAACTCTCCCTCCCCTCCCAGAAAAGAGGGGAAGGGAGAGGAAATGGTGAAATCACAATGTTCTGATTCAGAGCATCTCCCTGGAATGCTTCATCAAGAGGACATTCTCTACTTCTCTTTGCTCACTTGGTCATATAAAGGCATGACAGCCTCAGTTTTGTCATCTTGGCTTCTAGAAGAGTTCAGGTTTGATCTGCTTTTCGAACCATTTAAACTTTTCGAACCATTAGCAGTCCACAGTATCTATAGCAATCTAGCCCAGCACCACATTTAAAATGAGACGATCTTACTATTAGATAGCTTTAGAATGAACAATGCAACTGTTATATTCAAAGAATGATACAGGCCCAAAGTGGAACGTTGGTAACCTGGTAGTCCAAAAAAGTGGTGAATCTCTGTCCCTAATTATTGCCTTATATAAAAGCCAGTGCAATAGAATCTGCTCAGCCCTGGAAACCTTCTGTCCCAACATGTTCACACTTCCAGCAAGTAGAGTTAGTGTTGCTAGTTTCAATGGTGCTTCCAAAGTCTTGTACACGTTTCCCCATACTTTCCTTTATCATGTCTTGTTCTTGATCTGGTTTGGATCTGGATCCAAACTAGATTTGGATTCCCAAATATCACACTTTTTTCATGGTGTCATTTATCATAGCCATTAATTTCCCTCTTCTCATTTTGATAGATTTTTTTAGTAATATTGGGTTTTTTCTTTTCACTTTGGAGCCTTCTCCAAATTCCTGGACTATATCTCCTCATGCTTTGGATTGATTGTTCTAATAGTTGGATTATCTGCAAAGGCCAATAATTTGTGTTTCCTTTCTTATTTGAGTTCCATTTATTACTTGGTCAGACCTGATTTTCTTATTTAATATCTCTATTACCATTAGAAACAAGTGATTTGTGTGTGTGTGTGTGTGTGTGTAAGAAAGCATGGCTCAAGTGTGGGACTAAGACCCTGGACACCAGGGTTCATTGGATGATCTTGAGGGGGGACCTCACTAAGTCTCATCTGCCGAAAACTACCTCAGGGTTGCCGTCACACAGATTAGACTTCAATGAATACAACAACAAAAAAGTTGAGACTGAGTGAATTATTATAGCAGAGAATTATAGCAATGTATGATTACATGCGCTGACTGAGCCATCATGTTCAGATGCAGTGTATCTCAGTATAACAATTACAATAGCAAAAACATTACTTTTCTGTATTGATGTTGCACTTTCATTTTGTTTCTTGATGTTTTAGGTGACAAGGTTTGGGTGTCATAAAAGACAGTACAGTAAAGGCTTGGTTATTTAGTATTCCTTTATTGTTTCTATGTAGACTGTGGGATTTTCTGCCAGGATTTGCCTGCTTGGCAATTAATTTTGGTGGCTTGCCAATGCCCAGTTTGCCTCATGCTCACTATTTGTTTAAAACAAGAGAGCTAATTTTTTTGGAAAGCATACCTTCTTGCACATTGAGACCTCTTGTACATCGTGACTCCAAACATGCAGCTCTAAGATGATGATCGGAATGGTTTTCATTTTTTTTAAATGTATTATATAAAGAGAAGCTCACTGTTGGCTCTGAACCTGACAGTGCCAAAGAAAATCTCTCCTTATACAGTAGGCACAGCTGCCAAGGATGGAAAGGGGAAAGGAGGAGGAGAGTAAGTCAGAAGGAGAGTGCTATTTATGCTTTTTATCATTTTTTGTATCAAGTAGGAAAGGATTATTTTTAAAGTAGAGTCCAGCCAGGATTCTACCAATGAAATAGTACTATCTTAGTCAGGTCAAGTCATTTTACTTCCTCAGGGGGAATAGGACTGCTCCCTTTGCGAACCCAGACTCACAGAACCGTTCCTCAAGATTTTTAATTTAAGTCAGGGAAGGAAAGAAAGACGGCCTTGTCCTTCACTGACTTTTCTCCATCCTTCTTCTGTTCGTGTTACTTTCTTTTTTTTAAGCTTTGCTCTGTTTATATGCCTTGATACAGAGCCACAATAAACGGTATTACATAAGCGCAACAGGCAATTCTTAATTTTCACTTCTAATAGGAAAGGGTGACTGGAGGTGTTTCTGTTGGGTTTGGCTGGTTCTCAAAGAGCACTGAGTCCAGCTTAATTTCGTAGGTAAGAGCCACATACAGCTAGGTAAATCTCAAGGCGTCAGTGGGTCTACTCGTACGTAAGCGCCACTTACATGTAGTTAAATCCCAAGGCATCAGCTGGTCTACTCGTAAGAACATCTTATACCTAGGTAAATTCCAAGGCATCAGGGGGTCTATTCGTAGGTAAGAGCCACTTATAGTTAGGTAAATCTTAAAGCATCAGTGGGTCTACTCATAGGTAAGAACCACTTACACCTAGGTAAATCCCAAGGCATCAGTGAGTCTACTCACTGATGCCTTGGGATTTGCCTAGGAGTAGGTGGATCTAACCTACGCATAGAACCTCTGATACCTGGGAATCTACCTAGGGGTAAGTGGCTCGTACAAGTAGACTCATTGATGCCTTGGGATTTACATAGGTGTAAGTGGCTCTTAACAATGAGTAGACCCCTTGGTGCTTTCGGATTTAGCTAGGTGTAAGTGCATCTTATCTTAGAGTAGACCCACTGATTCCTTGGGATTTACCTAGGTGTAAGTGGCTCTTACCTATGAGTAGACCCCCATGCCTTAAGAATTACCTACCTAGATGTAAATCGCTCTTACCTATGCGGAGATGATGCTGTGGGATTTACCTAGATGTGGTTCTTATGTACGAGGAGACCCACTGATGTCTTGGGATTTTCCTAGGAGGTAGTGTCTCTTACGTACCCACCTATGCCTTCAGATTTACCTAGGTGTAAGTTGTTCTTGTGAATAGACCCACCGATGCCTTGGGATTTACCTAGACGTAAGTGACTCTTACTCAGGAGTAGACCCACTGATGCCTTAGGATTTAACTAGGAGTAAGAGGCTGTTACATAGGGATAGACCCACTGATACCTAAGATGTAAGTGGTTCTTACCTATGAGTAGGCCCACTGATGCTTTCGGATTTATCTAGGTGTGAGTTGTTCTTACTTACGAGTAGACCCACTGATGCCTTGGTATATTACCTAGGTGTAAATTGTTCTTATGAGTAGACCCACTGGTGCCTTGAGATTTACTTAGGTGTAAGTGGCTCTTAACCAGTAGTAGACCCTCTGATGCCTTGGGATTTACCTAGGTGTAACTTGTTCTTGTTACTTACGAGTAGACCCACTGATGCCTTAAGATTTACCTAGATATAAATGGCTCTTACCTGTGAGTAGACCCAGTGATGCCCTGGCATTTACCTACATGTAAGTCCCTCTTACCTACAAGTAGCCCCACTGATGCGTTGGAGGTTTCTAGGTGTGATTCTTACCTACGAGTAGGCCCGCTGATGCCTTGGTATCACCGAGGTGTAAGTTGTTCTTATGAGTATAGTTGTAAGAGCCACTTACATGTAGCTAAATCCCAAGGCAGGGAGTATACTCTTAGGTAAGAGCTACTTACACCTAGTTAAAGCCAAAAGGCATCAGTGGGTCTACTCATAGGTAAGAGCCACCTACACCTGCATAAATCCCAAGGCATCAGAGTCTCCTTGTACGTAAGAGCTACTAACATCAAGGTAAATCCAATGCATCACTGGGTCTAGTCATATGCAAGAGCCACTTACACCTAGGTAAATCCCAAGGCATGACAGGCTCTACTGGTAGGTAAGAACCATTTACAGCTTTGTCAGTCCCAAGACATCAGTAAGTATCTTGGTAGGTAAGAGCCACTTAAACCTACCTAAATCCTAAGGCATCAGTATGTCTACTGGTAGGTACAAAGCACTTACAGCTATCCCAAGGCATCAGTGGGTCTACTTGTAGGTAAGAACCACTTACACCTAGGTAAATTTGCATCGGGGGTCTACTCGTACACCTAGGTAAATCTCAAGGTTGGGTGGGTGCGTGCGTGCGTGCATCGGGCCGCCAAAGGAACAAAGCCCAAAGGTGCAAGGCCCAAAGGTGTAAGGCCCAAAGGTGTGTGGGTGGGCAAGTGGGTAAGTGTGGCCGCAAAAGGAGTCAAGCCCTTCGTTGGGTGCATGGGTGGGTGTGTTGGGCCAAAGGCCACTGGTGGGTGAGTGGGTGTGTTTGCTGAGCTGCAAAAAGACCCAAGCCCAACGGTGGTTGGGTTGTTGGGTGGGTGACTGCTTGGGGCCAGCAAAGGAACCAAGCTCACTGGTGGTTGGGTGGATGCGTGGATGCGTGGGGCTGTCCAAGGAGCCAAGCCCACTGGTGAGTGGGTGCATGGGTGTGTGCATGGGACTGCCCATGGAGCCATATCCAGCAGTGAGTGGATGGGTGGGTGGCTTCTTCAGGCTGCACATGGAACCAAGCCCACTGGAGAGTGTGTGGTTGGTTGGGTGGGTGAGTGCATGGGGCCGCCCATGGAGACAAGCCCACCGGTGACTGGGTGGGTGCGTGTTGTGGCCCACGGAGCAAAACCCAACGGTGAGTTGGTGGGTGGGTACGTGGGGCTGCCCATGGAGCAAAACCCACCAGTGGCTGGGTGGGTGGGTGCATAGGGCCGCCCATAGAGCCAAGCCCACAGGATAAGGGTGTGTGTGGGTGGGTGCGTGGGTCCATCTAGGGAGCCAAGCCCACCTGTGAGTGGGGGTGGGGGTGTCTGGGGCCCCCCACGGAGCAAAGCTCAACGGTGAGTGGGTGCATGGGTGGGTAGGTGGGTGCGTGGGGCCGACCAAGGAGCCAAGCCCACTGGTGAGTTGGTTTTTTCGGTGGGTGGGTGGGTGTGTGGGGCCGCCCACAGAGCCAAGCCACCGGTGGGTGTTTGGGTGTGTGGGTTGGTGGATGGGTGCGAAGGTTGCCCATGGAGCCAAGCCCACTGGTGAGTGGGTGGATGGTTGGGTGGGTGCTTGAGGCCATCCGTGGAGCCAAGCACATCAGTGAGTGGCTGGCTGGGTGGGTTCGTGGGGCTGCAGAGGGAGCCAAGTGCACCAGTGAGTGGGTGGGCGCGTGGGGTTGTGTGAGGGGCTGACCACGGAGCCAAGCCTACCGGTGAGTGGGTGGGTGGGTGATATATATTAATAAAGTAATATGTATTAAACACAAAGTCATATATTAAGCACAAATTAAGGTAAAGAAATAATAGCGTTACCTCTTGGGGTTAAAAGCAGTTCCTACAAGTTACTAATAAATAAATAAAATAAAATAAAATAAAATAGATCAGCTTAATTAAAGAGGGAACTAGAGTGGGAAAAGGAGGGATTAACTAAAACACACAAATATATACAATAATAATGTAAAACTAAAAACTAACATAATAATAGTGAGTAAATAAGTAATATAGATTAGAGTGGAAATAGAGGATCAGTAAATGTTAAAATAAAGTGGTATATATCAAGCGCAGTCATATATCAAGCACAAATTAAGGTAAAGAGATAATACAGTGACCTCTTCTGGGTAAAAGCAGTTACTACAAGTTACTAATAAATAAATAAATAAATAAATAAATAAATAAATAAAATAGATCAGCTTAATTAAAGAGGAAACTAGAGTGGGAAAAGGAAGGATTAACTAAAATACACACATATATATATATATATATAAAAGTAAAGAATAGAAAATAGAAAATAATAATTGGAAAATTAATATAGATTAGAGTGGAAATAAAGGATCAGTAAATTTTAAAATAAAGTGATATATATTAAGCTCAGAGTCATATATTAAGCACAAATTAAGGTAAAGAGATAATAGAGTGACCTCTTGGGGTTAAAAGCAGTTATTACAAGTTGCTAATAAATAAATAATAAATAAATAAATAAAATTAAATAGATCAGCTTAATTAAAGAGGGAACTAGGGTGGGAAAAGGAAGGATTAACTAAAATACACACACACACACACACACACACACACATATATATGAAATATAAAAATAAAAAATAATAATAGGAAAATTAATATAGATTAGAGTGGAAATAAAGGATCAGTAAATTTTAAAATAAAGTGATATATATTAAGCACAAACTCATATATTAAGCACAAATTAAGGTGATGAACCTCATCATTTTTTTTGCTCCATTACTTTTTGAATGTTTCTCTCTATTAGTTTGTTTCCCCTTTTATATATTGATTCATATTTTTATAACCTTTTTGAATTTTAATTTTTTCTTTCATCACTTTTATACGATTCCTTCAAACAAATCTCTCTTCTCAGTGCTTCCATTGTGTCCCATAAACTTCCCTATTAATATCTCACATCTCTTCCCATTACTTCTTGCTCTGGCCCCGCACACCCACCAACTAACCCACCCACCGGTAGGCTTGGCTCCGTGGGTGAACACACTTATCCACCCAACCACCCACCTCTGTGAGTCGCCCAACATCCATACACCAATTCACCAGTTGTCTTTTTTCTGGGAGCAGCCCCAAGCACACACCCACACACCCACTGACCAGTGGGATTGTCTCCGTGGACGGCCCAATACACCCACCCATTCAACCCCCAATCACTGGTGGGTTTGGCTTTGTTGGGGTACCCACGCACCCACCCACCCACTAACCCACTGGTGGCTTGGCTCAATGGGCGTCCCCATGCACCCACCCACTTTGGGGTGCAAAGTTGGGGTGAAATTTGGGGTGAAATGTTGGGGTAAAAACTATCCCAACATCTCACCCCAACTTTTTACCACAACTTTTCACCCCAACTTTTCACTTGAACTTTTCAACCGAATTTTCCACTCCAACTTTTCCACCCAGCTTTTCACCCCAAATTTGCACCTCAAACTTTACAACCCAACCTTTCCCCTCAACTTTTCACCTCCAACTTCGCATCCCAACTTTTCACATCAACTTTGCACCCCTCCTGTACTTTACACCCGAATTTAACACAACTTTACACCCCAAGTTTTCACCCCAACTTTGCACCCAAAATTTTCACCCCCAACTTTTCACCCCAACTTTACACCGCAATTTCCCCCCCAACTTTTCATCTCAACATTTTACCGCAACTTTTCATCCCAACTTTACCCCAATTTTACCCCAACTTTTCATCTGAACTTTTTACCCCAACATTGCACACCAACTTTTCACCCCGTTTCACCTCCTTTGCACCCCAAGTTTTCAGCCCAACCTTCCACCCCAATTTTCCACCCCAACTTTGAACCCTAATTTTTTACCCCAACTTTGCACCCCAACTTTCCACCCCAACTTCACCCCAACTTTTCACCCTAACTTTTCACCCCAACATTTTACTGCAACTTTTTACCCTGACTTTTCACCTCAACTTTTCACAACAAGTTTGCACCCCAACTTTGCACCCCAACTTTACACCCTAACTTTTCACACCAACTTTTCAACCCGTTTTCACCCCAAATTTTTACCGCAACTTCACCCCAACTTTTTATTTCAACTTCACCCCAACTTTTCACCCCAACTTTTTACACCAACTTCACCCCAACTTTTTATCCCATCTTTTCACCCCAAGTTTTTACCCAAACTTTTTACCCCAACTATTTATCAAAACCTTTTACCCCAACATTTTATCCCGACTTTTCACCCTGACTTTACCCAAATTTAACCCCAACTTTTCACCCGAACTTCAATCCAACTTTTTACCCCAAGTTTTTACTTCAACTTTTCACCCCAACTTTTCACCCCTACTTTCACCCCAACTTGTCAACCTAAACTATTTGCCCCAACTTTTTACTCCAACCTTTTATCCCAACTTTTTACCCTAAATTTTTACCCAAACTTCACCCCAATTCTTTACCCCAACTTTTCACCCCAACTTTTTACCCTAGCTTTTCATACCAAGTTTTTCACGCAACTTTGCACCCCAACTTAAACCCAACTTTTTACCCGTACTTTTCACCCCAACTTTTCACTCCAACTTTTCACCCCAACTTTTCATCCCAATTTTACACCCCAACTGATTACCCCAACTTTTCACCCTAACTTTTTACCTGAAATTTTCACCCCAACTTTACACCAATTCTACCCGAATTTTTCATCCCAACTTTTAACCCCAATTTTTCATCCGAACTTTTTATCCCTACATTTCACACCAACTTTTCACCCCAACTTTTCACTTCAACTTTACTCCAATTTTATACAAACTTTTCATCCCAACTTCACCCCAACTTTTTACCCCAACTTTTTACCCCAAATTTCTATCGCAACTTTTCACCCCATCTTTTTACCACAACTTTTCACACCAACTTTACCCAAATTTTACCCCATTTCACCGCAACTTAACCCCAACTTTTTACCCCAAATTTTCTCCCCAACTTTTCACACCAGCTTTTCATACCAAGTTTTTCACGCAACTTTTCACCCCAACTTAAACCCAACTTTTTACTCGTACTTTTCACCCCAACTTAAACCCAACTTTTTACTCGTACTTTTCACCCCAACTTTTTACCCCAGCTTTTCACCCCAACTTTTCACCCCACTGTACACCCCTACATTTTACCCCAACCTTTCTCCCCAACTTTTCACCCCAACTTTTTACACATCTTCACCCCAAATTTTTATGCCATAATTTCACCCCAACTTTTCACCCCTACTATTTACACCAAGTTTTTACACCAAGTTTTTATCTCAACTTTTCATCCCAGGTTTTTACCCCAACTTTTCACCCCAACATTACCCCAACTGTTCACCCCAACTTTACTCCAACTTTTCATCTCAAGTTTTTACCCAATCTTTAACCCAACATTTTACTACAACTTCAGCCCAACTTTTCACCCCTTTACTCCAATTTTTTACAAACTTTTCATCCCAATTTCACCCCAGCTTTTTAACCCAACTTTTTACCCCAACTACTGATCACAACTTTTCACCCGATCGTTTTACCCCAACTTTGCACACTAACTGTACCCCAACATTTTACCCCAGTTTATCCCCAACTTTTTACCCCAACTTTTCTCCCCAACTTTTCACACAAATTTTTCAAACAAATTTTTACCGTAACTTTTCACCCCAACTTTTAACCACAACTTTTCACCCCAACTTTTTACCCCAACTATTTATACCAACTTTTTATCCAAACATTTCAACATAAGTTTTTTCCCCAACTTTTCACCCCAACTTTTTATCTCAAATTTTTATCTCAAATTTTCACCCTAACTTTTCACACAGAGTTTTCACACCAACTTTTCCCTGCAACATTTTCCCTCAACTTTTCACCCCACCTTTTCACTCCACCTTTTAATCCCAACTTTTTACTCCAACTATTTACCCCAACTTTTACCCCAACTTTACTCCAACTTTACTCCAAGTTTACTCTAATTTTACTCCAACTTTACTCCAACTACTCCAAATTTCATACAACTTTAGTCCAACTTTAGTCCAAATTTACTATAACTTCACTACTTTACTACAACTTTACTACAACTTTACTCTGGCTTTACTCAAACTTTACACCAACATTACTCCAACTTCCATCAAAATGTACTCCAAATATAATCCAACTTTACTACTATTTTACTATCAATTTACTATAAATTTACTCAAATTTATTACTTTCCTTAAATTTATGCAACTTTACTATACATTTACTACCTTACTCCAACGTTACTCCAACTTTACTATAACATTACTCCAACTTTACAACAAATTTACAACAAATTTACAACAAATTTACAACTTTACTGTAACATTGCTACTTTACTCCAACTTTACTATGACTTTACTCCAACTTTACTCCAATCTTACTATAACTTTACTATAACATTACTACAAATTTACTTCAACTTTACTTCAACTTTACTCCAACTTTACATCAACGTTAATCAAACTGTACCCCAAATTTACTAAAGCTTTACTCCAACTTTACTCCAACTTTACAACTACACTTGAAATTTGCTCCAAGTTTACTGCAACTTTACTCCAAATTATATAGAACTTTACTCTTACTTTATACCAAATTTATTACTTTACTCCAACTTATTCTAACTTTACTCCAAATTTACTACAACTTTAATCCAACTTTCTGTCAGCGCGGGCTGAGGTCAAGCAGGGGCCGGGTCAAGGCAGCCGGCAGCCGTGTCCCAAGCAGACCTTCGGGAGGGTGGCCACAAGCCAGCGGCCAGGAACTAAGGATCGCCTTAACAGCAGGCACACAACAGAAAAGAACGACGGGTTGCCTCACCCTAAACACAAAGCGGTTGCAGCACCAGAACGCAGGGAAGAGTCGCGGGGAAGCCACACAGCAGCTCACAGGCACGGACCGGACGGGGCCAAGGCACGGGCGACAGACGCACGGGTAGCCGACGGTTGTTGCTCCGTGCCTTGCCCATCCCCGCGCCTGCCTAAAAAGGCCTGCAGCTCGGCCCACAGCCAATCCGGGCGGAGCGCGTGGCTGGGCTCGCAGCTGAGCTACAGCTGGGAGCTCCCCGCCTCCAGGTGTTTCTCCTGGAGACACCGGGAGCGGCGGCTGGCCTCCTTGGCTCGCCACCGCTGCAGGAACGTTGGTGGCAGGGCGGTTGCCTCGGCCGAGGCCTCCTCGCGAGTAGGCGGAGCCCCGGGATCGGGCCCGGGACCTGCCTCCTCCCGCGGCGCCGTGTCCGCCACGCCCCGCGGCCCGGGAGCCAGGCCGGCAGCCTCCGCGTCGTCGGCGGCAGCCTCCGTCCGGCGGGATGGGCCCTCACCGGGATCGTCGTCCACCGCGGCGTCCCAGCGGCCCCCCCGCAGCGGAGCCCTCCGCGACGGCCGCGGGGCCGCCGCCGCCGATTGCAGCCCCCGACGGGCCTGGATCCGCGTCCTCCTCCTCGGAGGTAAGGCCGGCATCGGCCTCCGCGGCGCCCGCCGGCGTGGCCGCACCTGGGGCCCTGACATCACTCCCCTCCCCAGGGACGCCCCCCCGCGTACGGGACGTGACTTGGTCGGGTAGCGTCGGTGGAAAGCCCGCACCAGGCGGGGTGCGTGGACGTCTGCAGTGTCCTCCCAGGTATGCTCCTCCGGACCATACCCGCGCCAGTCCACCAGGTATTGTAGGCGGCCATGCCACCGGCGGGAGTCGAGGATCCCCGTTACCTCGGACTCCATTTCGTCCCCGACGAGCACTGGGGCCGGCGGACCGCCGGGGCCGCTGTCCGGCCACACCCCGGAGGCCGGCTGGAGCAGCGACCTGTGGAACACCGGGTGGATCCGCAGGTTGCGCGGGAGCTGGAGCCGGAAGGCCACGGGGTTCACCTGGGCCCGGATTACAAAGGGACTCATGTACTCAGCATCCAGCTTGCGGCTAGGGTGCCCAGGCGGCAGGAAGCGCGTGGAGAGCCAGACTCGGTCCCCGACCTGCAGAGGCGGCCCCGGTTGCCGGTGCCAGTCCGCTCCCCACTTGTACGCCTCCTTCGCCAGCCCCAACTGTTCCCGCAGCAGCTCCTGGATGGCCCGCAGCTCCTGGAGCCACTGGTCTGCGGCGGGCACCGCCGACGGAGCCCCGACCGGCGGGAACCACCGCGGATGGAAGCCGTAGTTGGCCAGGAATGGGGTCTGCTGGGTGGAGGCATGGACCGCGTTGTTATAGGCGAACTCAGCCACGGGCAGGAGGTCGACCCAGTCGTCCTGCTGGTAGCAGCTGTAGCACCGCAGATACTGCTCCAGCGTGGCGTTGGTGCACTCCGTCTGGCCGTCGGTCTGCGGGTGGTGGGCCGACGACAACCGGGGTTCGATGTCCAGCTGCCGCAACAGACACTGCCAGAACCGGGTGGAGAACTGGACTCCTCGATCGGTCACGATCCCCTCGGGCAGACCGTGCAGCCGGAAGACGTGCACCAGGACGAGGCGAGCTGTCTCCTTCACTGAGGGTAGTGCTTGACACGGGACGAAGTGTGCCATCTTCGTCAGGAGGTCCACCACTACCAGGATGACGGTGTGGCCCTTGGACGGCGGGAGCTCAGTGATGAAGTCCATGGAGATGGTCTGCCACGGGCCAGCGGGGGTCGGCAGTGGCTGGAGCAATCCCGAGGGCCTTTCCTTCCGGTCCTTGGCACAGCGGCACATGGGGCAGGAGCGGACATAGCGATCAACATCCCCGCACACCCGGGGCCACCAGAACTCGCAGGTCACTAGGTGCAGGGTCTTGTGCCGGCCGAAGTGCCCCGCAGGCCTCCCGTCATGGCAGAGCCGCAGCACGTCTTCGCGGCAGGGACCAGCGGGCACGAAGAGCCGATCACGGTGGTAGAGAAGCCCCCTCTGCTCCGACCATGGGGAGGCGGCGTCCCCCAGGCGCAGGGCCTCGCGGGGTGGCTCCCGAGCCTGGGCCTCCCAGATCCGCTCCTCCAGGGTCGTCACATCCACGGCTGCCGCGAAGTTCTCAGGGTGCAAGATGGTCGAGTGGCTCTCTGGTTCGGGGGTGGCGGCGAACTCCGGCTTCCGAGACAGAGCGTCCGCACGCCGGTTGCGGGCCCGTGGCACGTACTGCAACTGGAAGTTGAACCGGGAGAAGAACTGGGCCCATCGCATCTGCCGCAGCATCAACTTCCGGGTGGTCTGCAGGTATTCCAAGTTGCGGTGGTCAGTCCGCACCTGCACTGGGTGCAGCGCGCCCTCCAGGAGGTGCCGCCAGGCCTCGAACGCTGCCTTAACTGCCAGGAGCAACTTTTCCCAGATGGTGTAGTTCCGCTCTGGGGGGGTCAGCTGCCGAGAATGGTAGGCGCACGGCCGGAGCTCCCCGTCCGAACCTGAGCTCTGCAGAAGGACCGCCCCGACCGCGACGTCCGAGGCGTCAGTCTCCAGGACGAAGGGCCGTCGGGGATCGGGGTGCTGCAGGACGGGTTCCGTGGTGAAGTGGGTCTTCAACCGGTCGAACGCCTGCTGAGCCTCGGGGGTCCACTGGAACGGCGCCTTGCCCCGGAGCACCTGGGTGATGGGCGCGGCCAACGACGCGTAATCGGCGATGAACTTCCGGTAGAAGTTGGCGAACCCCAGGAACCGCTGCACGTCCTTGCGGCTCTTCGGGGCCTGCCAGGACGCGATGGCCTCTACCTTCGCCGGATCCATCTTCACCCCCCGATGAGACACGCGGTAGCCCAAGAAGTCGACCTCCGGGAGGTCGAACGCGTACTTCTCCAAATTTGCGTACAGGCGGTGCTCCCGCAACCGCCGCAGCACGGCGCGCACATGTTCCTCATGGACTTGCTGATTCGGGGAGTAGATCAGGAAGTCGTCGAGGTAGATGATGACGAACCGGTCCAGGTAGTCTCGGAACACGTCGTTCACGAAATGCTGGAACACCACTGGCGCGTTACACAGGCCGAAGGGCATGACTGTATACTCGTAGTGGCCGTACCGGGTCTGGAACGCCGTCTTCCACTCGTCTTAATATAATTTTAAGTCTGGAACTCCCAGTCCTCCCTTCTCCTTAGATTCTCTTAAATATTTCCATTTGATTCTTGCTTTCCTTCCGTTCCATATAAATCTGCTTAAGTCCTGCTCCCAAATTTTAAAGGGTCTATCATTAAATATAATTGGAAGATTTTGGAAAAGGAATAACATTTTTGGTAAAATGTTCATTTTCACCACTGAAATTCTCCCAAGTAAGGATAATTGTAAGTTTTTCCATTTCTTCAAATTATCTTGCACCCGCTCCAAATTTTCTTATAATTATTTTCAAATAACTCTGAATTATTTTTTGTTATTACTATACCTAAATACCTCACCTATTAGAAAAACAAAAATGTGGAATTATATGCCTACAAGAAACCCATATTAAAAAAATAGATTCAAAATTACAGTATAGTTTATTCGCTCAGTCCAAAGACCATTGCAATCCAACAACTACAAAAAACAAAACATCCAAAATCTCTTCAAAACAGATCGCCCTCATCGCATAATTAAAACAATACCATAAAACGTTTTCATAGTAAAATTGAGACACAAGGTTAAAATGTAAATTACATATTCTCATATAAAATTACATAAATTACATAATTACAATTTACAAATACCATCTCTTATTCTGCAAGACTCTGATGCTTTTTATCTGGTATGAGCTCTAAAAAGTTTTCTCTTGCCCTAGCAGCCTTCACTGCAAATGCAGCAACCTTTCTAATCACATGTTGATTTGTTGATTGTACTAAAAAAGCAAGTTTCTCCTTTGCTGTCCAGTATTTCATTTTTCTTAGGAAAGGCACTAGATAACTTTCCCTTGTCTCTGAATATATCTGACATTCAAGTAGATAATGAGCTAAATCTTCTAACACCAGCTCACCACATATGCACAGCCTTTCTTGGACTGGGATGTTATGAAATCTACCCCATTTCATCATTGTGTCCATTTGTTCAAAACGTAAGCGTGTAAAGGCTCTGCGAGCTTCCACGGACAGTGGGAATGCCAGATATTTTTCAAATCTGTGTTCTAATTTCAGTTTAGCTAGCCATTTAGTTGATCTACAAGATGTTAGGGCAGCAATGTCTAACTGAGCATTCACATCGGACACTCTTTGTTTAACCATTTTTTTGGTATCAGGCAACCTTGGATTTAATAGCTGGTACAAAAAATCAAAGGTTAGTAACATATTTAAAAAATTCTGTAGCCAAAATGTTCCTTGCTGACAAGTCCTTTGTTCTTCTAAGCAAACCTTGGGGAGCCTATCTTCTGTTAAATTACTTATTCTGCACCAGAAATTTACCATCCTGGAATATATTAGGCCCTCAGTCCTATCCATCCCAAGTTCAGATCTAACTAAATAAGATGGAGTAGATTTAGAAACCCCTAAAATCATACGCAGGAATTGGGATTGGATATTTTCAATTTTTGCAAGATTTGCAAAGCCCCAAATTTCTGCCCCAAAAATAAGTGTTGGAATTACTTTTGCTTTAAAAATATTTATAATAGGGCGTAAAGAACCTGGGTACCTGTAGTTTAATAATCTATTTAAGGACTGCAAACTGGCCATAGCTTTATTTCACTTTTCTTTATTTGTTGCACCCAGGAGCCTGATGATGAAAAATGGATACCAAGATAGCAATAGGATTTTACTTGCTCTAATTCTTTTGAGTTGATAAACCATCTGTGTTGTTTCCTTTTTCTGCCAAAAACTACCACCTTTGACTTATCATTATTAATGACCAAGTCATTTTCTATGCAATATAAGTTAAGATGGCTAAGTAATCTTCTCAGACCCACTTGTGATGTTGAAAGGAGAATCATATCATCTGCATACAATAAGATGTTAATTGCTTTGTTTGAGATTTTTGGCATATGAAACTGTCGGGGTCTCCGGCCCTGCTGGCCCCGCCGAAGCAGCGGAGGACGCTGCGGAGATGGCGCCCGAGGCCGAGAGCACGCCGGCCTCCTCGTGAGTCGCGGCGGAGGCCTCTCGCGCCGGAGACGGCCAGCTGGCCGTCGGCGAGGGCCCCGCCGCCGCGGAGGGGGCCGTGGAGCAGCCCACCACCGGGGACGGTTGCCAGGCCGTCCCCGCAGGTCTCCCTACCGGGGAAAAGGCCGCGGACCTTACCGTTGCGGCGGATGGCCGCCCGGCCGCCGGTTCGAGTCCCGCCGCTGGGGAGGGGGGCGCGGAGCCGCCCGCCACAGACGACGAGCTCCCGGGTGCCGCAGCGGACCACGCCGCCGCAGAGGGACTGTCCGTCGCCATAACCCAGCGCCCGGACACCGCTGAGGGTCTGACCGCCGAGGAGGAGGGCATCGGGGCCCCACCCACATGGCGGCAGCGGAGGTAGGCCAAGGAGGCCGCCCGACGCTCCCGGCGGCTGCTGGAGCGCCGGGTGGAGCGCTCACAGCTGGATGATCGGGCGCAGCTGTGAGGCCGGCTGAGGGCCTGCAGCTGCGGGAGAGCTGCAGGATTGGTCAAGGGCCCTATTTAGGGCCAGAGGACGGACAAGGCCAGCACGGGGCAACAACCGTCGGATATCCTGCGCCATCGGTCCGTTCCGTGTCCCGCGCCTGTTGAAGCTTCGTCCAGAGGCGTCGCTGGTCGACCGTCCCTCCGTTGTCTGGGTGAGGAAACCGTTTCCTTTTGTTTCTCCGTTCGCCTGCTGAAAGGCTTGCTTTTGTTCCACGGGACCTACCGGTCGCCACCCCTTCATTGCCTGGGTGAGGAAACCCTTTCCTTCTGTTCCTTCGTTGCCTGCCGCAAGGACTGCCTTGGTCCGGGGCCCGGGCCCCCGGGCCTGAGGCCTCCCTAGCCTACCCGGCCCCCCCCTGCCACCGACAAAAACTACAGTTATGAAGAGAGGTAACAATGTCATTAATATAAAAGTTAAAAAGAAATGGAGCTAAAATACAGCCTTGTCGTACCCCTTTATATGTGGGGATAATATCTGTTAAAGCCAGACTGGCTCCTGTTCTGACCTTCAAAGAGGTTTCAGTATAAATAGATTTCAAAAGTGCTAAAAGTCTCTGATCTATATTTGTCTTTGACAGCTTATCCCATAAGGATCCCTTTTTATGGTTAAAAGCTGCACTTAAATCAATAAAACCTGAAAAAAGGGCTACCTTGTTTTAAATACTTTATCAGATGGTGTAATAAAAAACAATTGTCCAGTACAGTCCCCTTTTCTAAAGCCTGCCTGTTCTTCAGCTAAAATGGAATTTGCTTCTCCCCAATCCTCTAGTTTATGGAAAAGGTGTTTTGCATACATTTTAGCAGGAATGCTAATCGGGGGAATTGGTCGATAGTTCTTAGGATCAAAACGATTTCCTTTTTTAAATATTGGCACACTACACTAGTTTTCCCCATCTTTTGGGATACAACCAGTGCTGTTTATGGGGTGAATAGCCCTCCCAAAACTGGTGCCCACCAGTCTACATTGCATTTAAATAATTCTGCAGGCAAAAGATCAATACCAGGGGCCTTATTTTTTTTTGTTGACTGAATAATGGATTTAATCTCTGATATCATTACTGGGAACCACCCTGGAAGTATAGTAAAATCTTGTATCCCAGCAACTCTGTCAGAAGATTTTTTTCTCATCTTCTTTAAAAAGCTCTAAATAAAACCTTTCCCAACTTGAAGCAGAAATAGGGATGTCAAACATAACTTTTGACCCTTTGAGTCTATTTATGACCAAATGCCAAAAATAAGCTGAATTTGATTGTAATGCCGCTACTTCTAGATAGCCCAGAATTGTTCCTGAAACTGGGCCTTCTTTCTGCTATTAATTTTTTGTAATTACTTCTGAGTTTCAGCATCAGGTTCAGGTCCATTTGGTCATTCGTGCCATGTGTTTTCGGTACTTTTCTCAATTCTTTTCTCAGTGCACTACATTCTGTATCAAACCATGAGGGTTTCCCTTTTTCTGCTGTTCTTTTGAATTCTGGTTAAATTTTAGAAAAGGTCTCAAATTCTTACATATATCCTATATGCCTCCAATACCTAATATTGGCTTCTGAGGATGACACTATATTACTCAGTGATCTTCCCTGCGTAGAATTATAGAAATCTTTTAGGTTGTTCACATTAACTTTTTGCCATTTCAATCTCCTTTCTCCCTGAGCTTCCAGCCTCTGGATAACCATTGGTCTGCAGAAGTCACTATCTTCTCATCAGACCAAACTGTTGTTATCCTAAACAGGTTATTGCCAGCCTTATTTATTTTTCATCCCTGGAACTCCATTGGGACAGATCCTCTAAACCACCCAACTCATCTCCCACAATTCCACACTGTTCTGCCACCTTTAATAAGATTTCCTAGTCTGGTTAAAATCTCCCAAAAAAGAACAATGCACGGGGAAACCTTGTAGCTAACTCCTCTAAAAATGTTCTAAGTGTATCCATACATTAGCAGAAAAAATTTGTGAAAAAATTTGGGGGGGTATGTAAACATTTACTAAAATAAAACAGACTCCTTGCCTCAAGTTTTCCACCAAAAAATTGTTAGATGATACCTCAGTAGCCACCCAGTCTTGTGTCCAACCTAGATCTTCCTTAATCAGGAGAGCTAAACCTCCTATGGCCTACCTTGATGTTTGTTTTTTGTGCGGGTTTTAAACCCCATGTTTTAAAAACCTGGGATTATTAACTCCTCTTTGTCAGTAAGCCAAGTTTCCTGAAGAGCTATCACAGAGTGTCTAGACAAATACTCTATAATATCACCATCACATACCCTTCCCTTCCATCCAGCTATGTTCCAAGACATAATTTTAACACATTTATCAGTGGAGTCATTGATGTCAGTAATCATCTTTTTTGCAACCTCTATAAGGGGGACCATTTTAGCTGGTATGGGGGAAAATACTGTCGTTGATCCCAATTGGACTAAAAGACTCCTTACACTGGGTACAAGGGAGTGAGTAAATGATAAAGGGACCCTAAGTTGTACCTGGTTATTGATAGTTATTCAGTCTGTTTTAACTGTCCTAACTGACTGGTTAACGGGCTGGACATCTTCGTCATCTAGGTAAAAAGCCGCTTTAAAGGGACTTAATTTGCTAACATTAGAACTTATTGGGTGGATAACAACTAAATCAGAGGGTTTTACCCCACAAGGACCTGGTACATTTCCCAACTCCTAGCATCCAGGAATCTTTTTTTAACCCAATTTTGTTTCCAGAAGGGTATTGAAAAAATCTTATAACCAGACGTTTCTCCTTCTACTTGAGTAACAAGAAGTGGGGGTCCCCATGATTCATCTCTACTAGACACCTGAGTACTCCCATTTTTTCCTGTATTCATACACTCTCACCTCCTGGCTCAATCCCTTTGGTCAGATCTCCTGGACTTCCGATCCAATATTAGCAGCTATCTGCTCCTTGAGAGTAACTTGGCTCTCTTTAGGGACCACTAGCGTTTTGGGGCAAAAGATGAGTTATCCTCTAAACAATTTCTCAACCAATAATCTGTCCATATCTTTTTTTGAACACAGGGAGGCCAAGACCAAAATGAACATATAAGAGCATTCTCCTCTAAATTAAATGGCTCCATCCTTTCATAAAGGGTCTGACAAGTATCCAGGTTAGCCTGGCAAGTTGTATTAGCAAGGGAGTCCAAACTCCTAGAATTGGAATGGGTGAATCGTTTAAATCAATCAGATTAGCAATGTTGTGACCAGATATGATATTCTTACTTGACCTCAAGTTATAAGGATGATGGAACAGTGGTAATGGGGGGGGTTTATTTTTAAAAAATCTTGCAATCTCAATACCCAAGTTTAAAAAAGCATCCTTAGCCTTTATTTCATTAGCAATAGCAGTATTTCTAAAAGTAATTGCAGCACGAGCTTTGATGCCATTGTAATAAAGATATTCCACTAAAACTACATCCTTAGGTTTCAATACACCTGGTATAACCTCATTATTAATAGCTAAAAAATAGAAATAGATTTTAGTGTAAGGAAACCAAATGGCTTAGGTAATTAAGAAAAACAGCTTTTGAGGGATTAAAACCAGCTTCCAATCAGTATGCATGTCTTTGTATCTTGTTGCTGACTCCTTTTGTGGATCTTTTGAATAAGAAACTGATTTATCACCAGAGGTTGAGCATTGTCTGTGGTAGACTTCCTGTTGAGGCAAAGGACTTTATCCCCTGGATCTAACAGCTCTCCTCCCATTAAGCCCTTATCAGCTAGTGGGTTTTTAGGTGTCTCTAGATGACCAACTGCATCAACTGGCTGCAACAGATTATCAAGATTATTATGCCCCCACTTCTTTGCCTTTTTATTATCTTTTTTTTGATTTTCCAAACGATTTTTGTGATCTAATTTTTTAATAGGATTGCTTTGTCCAAAATTTTAAAAAAGTGCTCCCAATCTCTTTTCCTGTGGCATTGTGATTTAATAACCTTCTTACTTAGGTTTTTAACATTTTTGCTTTTCTTCTTTTTTTCAGCTCGTTTGACTCTTCCTTACTGCTTTTTATGGAATGAGTCCTTGGGGGTTGTTTTTTTATCCTGTCTCTATAGAACGCCTCCTCTAAGGCCAGTTGGTGTTAATCTCCTCACAGTCATTAATGGTCCTCAGCTAGAGCTGTCAAATTTTCTTTTTGCGAGAAAGTTTTTAATAAGTCGAGTTCCTCATACATCATGAGAAGTCCACCTTGTAAAAGAATAGAGTTATAGTTGAAATCCTCTGTCTGAGTGCATGAGATTTCAACTTTAAATTTTACCCTTTAAAACGTTAGGTGCCAGATCAATCAGCTGTTTTTGAGTGAAATCTTCTATCCAGGCAACATCCTGAACAGTTTTAACACCGATGGAGGAGGCAGACTTTAACAGGGAAACTGACCCTTGTATGCACCCCTCTTTGCTTTATAGGGCAATCCATGGTTGATTCTGAGTGCGACAAATAGAGACATAGTCATGCATAAAGTTTGAAGGTCTCTCAATTGACCAATTTTTTTTAAAAGGACTGGAGTTAATATTGATGTCCCCCCAAAGCTCAACTCAGCTGCAAGGTTGGAGAAAGGTAGTTCTACAGCAGGGGGCTTTTGGGGTTTGTGTCAGTCCTTTAAGATCCAGAGTCCAATCTAACACAGAATTTGCAGAAACTGCTGATTTAGCTTCAACCACTTTATCAACTTCCTTGGGAGCAAAAAAATGTGTGATTTTCATCTGGTCATTCCCAGGATTCATGGGAATGCTCTGAAAACTGGCAAAATGCCTAAAGTTCTATAGGCCCTTCTGGTAAGCATAGCTTATTCTCTAAATTCTCCCGAAGTATCCAGAAAATTCGTCCCAGCAGCTTTAAGAACTAGTCAGTGTCCATAAAATTATTCAGTCTTTTGGTCAACAGCAGCCTAATTACCACTGGTAACCCATTCCAGCAAAACAGCAAACAAAAAATATCTTCAAAGTTAATTCCTCAGCCAGAAACAGCAACAATAGCTAAAAGCTAGCTGGAATAAGTTAAAGACACAACACCATTAAAGGGAGCTTGCGTTTGCAGATAAGCATTAGATTGCAGCGCTGGGAGGCATAGTACGAGGTAGATAGTAAATTCAACACAAGGCCAATAATAAAACTATAGTAAACTATAACTGAGAAAATATAAAAGGCAGCAGTTATAAAAAGGCAGCCATGGAACAACAAAGCAACAAAACACTAAAGCTGTTAAACCTAAAAAAGTGTTAAACCTAAGAAAAACAAACAAATTACAGAGAGACTTAGCAGAACATTCCTGACCCTCTTCATGGTGTTGAAACCCAACTGCCTCCAATTAATAAAATTAAACGGATTAAAAACACTTAAAACCACTTAAAACCACGAAAAAAAAAACAGCTAAAAAACATTAAAAGGATATATAGCTTAAAAAACAATGCAAATAAAAAGCTACCCACCCAAAAAACCCTGTTTGTTATGCAGCCAAATTCTCCACCGATATAAAAAAAAAAAAGTA
The DNA here is from genome assembly GCA_948472985.1 of Iguana delicatissima. Lineage (NCBI taxonomy): Eukaryota > Metazoa > Chordata > Lepidosauria > Squamata > Iguanidae > Iguana > Iguana delicatissima. The sequence goes on along the minus strand of CAOKZL010003204.1, from coordinate 34,078 downwards.
CTTTTAGAAAATCTTCTCCCCCTCTTCATGACCATTGGATGCATTTTTTTTAAAGGGCCAAACATCTATAGTAAAATGTCATTCATGGTTCTTGCACTGTTTGGGGGAAATGGTTTTAAAATTGTTAAAAGATTTGAAGGCTGGGAAGGTTAAAAAAAACCAGATTGTGAAAAGGAAGAAAGTTCTTTATAGTTCAGTTGGTTTGGGGAATTTCCCTATCGATGTCACAGAAGAAGGAACATAAAACCCTCCAAATGTTGTGGTATTGCAAATCCCAATAACTCGAGATAGCATACACAATCTGATTCAAAATTATTAGTTAATCCAAAACTAGGGGACATATTTAGGATATCAAAAAAAAGAAAAGAAGAGGGATTGAATATATGTAAACAAAAAATATAAACAAAGAAATTTAATACCTGAATGGTAGGTATTTGGGGGTAGAGTTAACCTTACTAAATAACAAAATATTAGTGTTAGGAATCATGGGCCATTAAAAATAAAAGGGGAATTTTTTTGACAATGTTTCAAAAAAATTTAATTTGGGGTATAATGAGATAATAATGATGGGTGATTTTAATGGGGGGGGTAAATCCCCCAAAAAGGATAACAGGGAAATTGACAAATAAAAAAAAAAAAGAGAGAGGTAAGCTGCCTAAAACCTTCTTTAGATGATTGATGTGTTTTCTCTAATGGATGTGTGGGGAAAGCTAAATAAAAATATTAATGATTATACATACTATTCCCAATATCATAAATCGTGGTCAAAAATCATGTTTTTTAAAATCCAAGACACTAAATTCAAAAATAAGGAAAATGGAAATCCCAAGAAGTATTTCAATCATAATCCTATAATACTAACATTGGAAGATAAAAGACTAGAATTTGTATGGAGATTAAAGGATAATTTATTGAAGAATGAGGAAATATTACAAAGAGCCAAACTTGAGTTAAAAATTACTTTAAAGATAATCTGGATAAAGATATATCAAAAAAATGTCTGGGAGGCAGGGAAAGCATTTAGGAGAGGCTTCTTTATCCAACAAGAAACTCAACTTGAAATGAAGGAGACTAAATTAGATGAGGTACTTATTAAAGATGTGGAGCATAAAGTGGGGAACATTCATACTGCTAGAGATAGTAATGGAGCAAGAGATAGTCAAAGAAAGCATGATAAAATGGGCCAGGAATATAGGTCATACCATTTTATTGGAGACCTGGTCTAGATCAAGTAAGGACATGGAAGTTGTCACAATCCACAAGTTTGAAAGAAAATCTCTATAAAATGATATATAGGTGGCACTTAACACCAGTGCAATTAGCAAAGATGCGTAGAGGAGAGAAAGAGAAGTGCTGGAAATGTGCGGCTAGAGGCACGTTCTATCATATATGGTGGACGTACAGTTTTGGGAAGAAATACATGGGATAATTAAGGATATATTTATTATTAACTTTTAATTAAACCCAGATTTGTACTTATTAAACATATTGGATCCAGTATCTACGCTGGATAAAGCGCAACAAAGGATTTTACTGTATATGATCACAGCTGCAAGACTGAGCTATGCACAAAGGTGGAAACAAAGTGAGCCCTCAAAGATAGAGGATTGAGCAATGAAGTTATATGATATGGTAGAATATGATAGGATCAGGGTATGGACATCAGAGAGACCTATGAATCAGAATGAAGACAGATGGAATTTGGTTACCTCTATCGGAACGACTATGGGGAAAAAAGTCTATTAGGGAGGTTGAAATATAAAAAAAACTAGATAATTATGAATTTTGGACTTTTTATATTGATCTGTTTAATGTTGGAGGTTACCTATTGGCAGTAAGTAGTAATATAATGGAAATAGAATGAGTAGGATAAATAGAAAATCGGTAATGAGATATATAAAGAACTAGAATGTTTATATCAAAGTAGAAAAATATTTAAGAAGTAATATTCATATGAAGATGTTATGTATGTTTATATGTAAGTTATACATATTGCATATGTATTGTAAAATAGACCTTAACAGTTATAGAAGAAATTAGGGAAAATAATGGTTTCCTAAAATTAAAAAGAATAGAAATATAGAGAATGAAATAGATATATGTTACCACTTCTTGAAGTGGGGAGGGGAGGGAAAAAGGGGGTGAAGTAAAGGAGAAGCTGTTAGGAGATTAAGATAATTATGAAAATAAGAAATAAGGGTAAATTTATGACATTAAGGAAAATATGTAATTTAATTAGGGAAATAAGAAAGATAATATTTATGATACGTTATTGTTTCCTTTATCTTCCTGTTTTGTTTTTTCCTTTTTTGGCTCTCGTTTCTCTTTTAATAATGTAATTGAAATACAATAAAAATATTTTATAAAAAAAAGAAAAGTTGTGGAAGAAATGGTAAAAATTTGCGGTAAAATGTTGGATTGAAAAGGAGTAGAATGTAAGGGGGACATGGGACAAAAGTTGGAGAGAAAATTTGGAATAAAAAGTTGGTGTGAAACGTTGGGGTAAAAAGCTGGGGTGAAAACTTGGTGTGAAGAATAGTGGTGAAAATTTGGGGTGAAAAGCTCGGGTAAAAATTTGGGGTAAAAAGTTGGGTTGCTGTGAAAAATTAGTGTGAAAAGTTGCAGGAAAAAGTTGGGGAGGAAAGTTGGGGTAAAGTTCCCGTGAAAACTTGGTGTGAAAAGTTGTACAAATTTGGGGTAAAAATTTGGGGTGAAAAGTGTGGTGGGAAGTGTTGCGGTAAAAAGTTGTTGCGAAACGTTTTAGTGAAAAGCAGGTGTGAAGTTTGAGAAAGAATTTGGGGTGAAGGGGTAAAAGATTGGGGGGGAAATTAGGGGTGAAGTTTTGGTAAGAAATTATGTTCAAGTTGGGGTAAAGTTTAGAGTGAGAAGGGGGTAAAAACTTGGGGTCAAAAATTGGGGTGATAAGTTGGGGAAAAAGAGGGGAAAAAGTTGCTGTAAAATGCTGAATTTAAAGTTGTAGTATTTAGAGGTGAGCAGGGTATAAAAGTTGGGGTAAAAAGTTGGAGTAAAAAGTGTGTGAATTGTTGGGGTAAAAAGCTCGGGTAAAAAGGGTTGAAAATTTGTGTTAAGTGCAGATGAAGTTTGGTTAAAGTTAGGGAAAACTGGATTAGAGATGGGTAGAAGAGTTGGGGTGAAAAATTGAGGTAAAAATTTGAGGTGTAAAGTTGAGGTAAAAAGTCGGGGTGAAGTTGGCATGAAAAGTTGAGGTACAAAGTTGGGGTAAAAATTTGGGGTGAAAAGTTGGCGTGAAAAATGAGGTGGGAAATGTTGCGGTAAAATGTTGGTGTGAAATGTTCGTGAATTGTTGCTGTGAAGTTTCGGTGAAAAGCTGGTGCTAAGTTTGAGAAAAAAGTTGTGGAGAAGGGGTAAAATGTTGGGGCGGAAATTAGGTGTGAAGTTTGGGTAAGAAATTGAGTTGAAATTGTCAGAAAATTTGGAGTGAGAAGGTGTGAAAAATTGGGGTCAAATCTGGAAAAAAGGGTAAAAAGGCACAAGAAAATGTTGGATTGAAAACTTGGAGTACAACGTAGATGTGAGAAGGGGATGAAAGTTGGTGTGAAAAGTTGAGCTGCAAAGTTGGGGTAAAAATTTGGGATGAAATGTTGCCGTGAAAAGAGTGAGAAGTTGGTATAAAATTGGGTGAAAAGTTGGGGGAAAAGTTAGGGCAAAAATTCGTGGTAAAATGGATTGAAAAGTTGGAGTAGAAGGGAGACGTGAGAATGGGATAAAAGTTGGAGTAAAAAGTTCGAGTACAAAGTTGGTGTGAAATATTGGGGTAAAAAGCTGGGGTGAAAACTTGGTGTGAAAAATTGCGGTGAAAAATTGGGGTCAAAAGCTCGGGTTAAAATTTGGTGTAAAAATCGCGGTGAAAATTTGGGTTGCTGTGAAAAATTATTGTGAAAAGTTACAGGAAAAAGTTTGGGAGAAAAGTTGAGGAGAACTTGTGGGAAAAAGTGGATGTGAAGGTCCCTTGAAAAGTTGTTGTGAAATGATGAGGAAAGATGTTCGGGTAAGAACTTGAGTTGAAAAGTTGGGCTCAAGGGTTGGGCTTAAAATTTGGGGTAAAAATTTGAGGTGTAAAGCTGGGTTAAAAATTTGGTGTGAAGTTGCATTGAAAACTTGGTGTGAAAGTTTGAGGTACAAAGTTGGGGTAAAAATTTGGGGCAAAAAGTGCGGTGGGAAATTTTGCCGTAAAAAGTTGGTTTGAAACGTTTGGGGAAAGCGTGGCGAATAGTTGCTGTGAAGTTTCGGTGAAAATTTGGTGTGAAATTTGAGTAAAAATTTGGGGTGAAGGGGTTAAAATTTGGGGTAAAAATTAGGGGTGAAATCTGGGTAAAATATTGGGTTGAATTTGGGGTAATGTTTAAAGTAAGAAGGGGTAAAAACGGGGTGAAAAATTGGGTTGAGAAGTTGGGGAAAAAAGACAGTAAAAAGTTGCAGTAAAATGTTGAATTGAAGTTTTAGTAGAAAGTAGAGGTGAGCAGCGGATGAAAGTTGGGCTGAAAATTTGGAGTAAAAAGCATGTGAAATGGGGTAAAAAGCTGGGGTAAAAAGGGCTGAAAATTTGTAAAGTTCGGATGATGTTTGATTAAAGTTAGGGAAAGTTGGTGATAAAAGGTGGGGAGAAGTAGGGATAAAAAATTAGGGTAAAAATTAAGGGTGAACTTTTTATAATAAATTGGGGTGAAAAGCTGAGAAAAAGTTGAGGTGCAAAGTTGGGGTAAAAATTTGGGAAATTTTGCCATAAAAAGTTGGTTTGAAGCGTTCGGGGGAAAAGTGGCGAATAGTTGTTCAGCTGGGGTGAAAAGTTCGAGTAAAAATGGTGTGAAATGTTAGGGTAAAGAGGTGTGAAAATTTGTGTTGAAAAGTTCAGATGAAGTTTGGTTAAAGTTAGGGAAAATGGGGGTAAAAGCTGGGGAGAAGTCCCTGTAAGAAAATGTGGTAAAAATTAAGGGTGAAGTTTGGGTAATAAATTGGGATGAAAAGGGAGTGAAGAGTTGGAGTGAAAAGTTGAGGTAAAAAGTTGAGGTGCAAAGTTGGGGCAAAAAGTTGGGGTAAAAAGTTGGCGTGAAAAGTGCGGTGGGAAATGCTGCTGTATACAGTTTGTGTGAAACGTTCGGGGAAAATGTGAATAGTTGCTGTGAAGCTATCGGTGAAAAGTTGTTGTGAAATTTGAGTAAAAAGTTGGAGTGAAGGGGTAAAAGGTTAGGGTAAAAATTAGGGGTGAATGTTCGGCAAAGTTTTGGGTTGAAGTTGGGGTAAAATTTTGAATGAGAAGTTGAATTGGGGTCAAAAGTTGGGGAAGAAAATTAGGGTAAAAAGTCACGGTAAAAAGTTGGATTAAAACTTGGAGTAGAATGTAGAGGTGAGAAGGGAATGAAAGAGCGTGAAAAGTTAGTTTGAAAAGTTGAGGTGCAAAGTTGGGGTAAAAATTTGGAATGAAATGTTGCCGTGAAAAGTGCAGTGAGAAATTGCAGTAAACAGTTGGTGTGAAACTTTCGGGGAAAAAAGTGGTGAATAGTTGCTGTGAGGTTTCGGCGAAATGTTGGGGCGTAAATTTGAGGTGAAAAGTTGGGTTGCTTTCAAAAATTAGTGTGAAAAGTTTCGGGAAAAAGTTGGGAGAAAAGTTGGGGAGAAAAGGGAGAAAAGTTGTGGTGAACTTGGGGTAAAATGTGGGATTAGGAGCTGGTCATAAGTTTTTGTGAAATGTTGGAGGAAAATGTTGGGGTGAAAAGTTGGGTTGAAGAGTTGGGCTTAAAAGTTGAGGTAAAAATTTGAGTTCAAATGTTGGTGTACAAAAGAAAGTTAGAGGAAAAGTTGGAGGAAAAAGTTGGGGTGAAGTTTGCGTGAAAAGTTTGGATAAAAAGTTGGTGTAAAAGTTGGTGTACAAAGATGCCGTAAAATGGTGGATTAAAAATTGTGGTAAAAAGTAGAGGTGAAAAGTTAGGAAAAGTTGGAGTAAAGTTGGAGTAAAAAGGGTGTGAAGTGTTAGGGTAAAAAGCTGGCATAAAAAGGGGTGAAAATTTGTGTTGAAAAGTTGGATGAAGTTTGGTTAAAGTTAGGGGAAATTGGAGTTAAAGGTTGGGGAGAAGTAGGAGTAAAAATGGGGTAAAAATTATGGGTGAAGTTTGAGTAAAAATTTGGGTTAAAAGATGGGGTGAAAAGTGCTTGAGAAGTTTCAGCGAAAAGTTTTTTGAAATTTAGCAGAACCTGGCTTTTACTTCCCTTGCCTTCTCTGTCCAGGTGGGGTATGCTTCCACCATCCGGTGAAAGTACAGACAAAAACCAACAGCTTTTGATAGTGTCCCGCTCGGGCATCTCCTGAAGTCCACTACCAGCGCTTCGAATGGTAAGCCCCATGTGTTTGAACTCCTGGAGGGGTTACCTTCCCTTGTCTGGGTTGTTTCTTGTGCACTCCGGACATCGCCCCAAGGCTGAGTTGGTCAAGGCAGGGAGTCCATTGATGAACACCTGCTTCTGTAACAATGCGGCCAAAGCGCTCTTCCTAATGGGTGGCTCTCTGGGCTGCCTGCACAACCTTCCAAGACAACTGTTGGGGTATGAAGATCCGGCCATCAGGCAATTCCCACCAGCCTTGGGGGGGTGTCTTTTGAGCCCTCATGGGTCCCTGTGCCATCTGATCTTCCCCGCTGCTGTACCTTGGGGCCACATCAGCCAAATTAACTTGGAGCAGCGAGCCTATCACTCCGCTCGTTATCCCGTCTTCTATGGCAACTGTCTTGGCCACTTGATCGGCTCTCCTATTTCCCCAGGCTACTTCACTCCCCCCCCGCTGGTGTCCTCTACAATGCATCACTGCCACCCTTATAGGATACCATACAGCTTCGAGGAGTTCTGAAATTTCCTTAGCATTTTTGATCCCTTGCGCAGCAATTATACCTTTTCACGGTATAAGGCTCCATGGGCGTGGAGGTTAGTAAAAGCGTATTTCGATCCGTGTAAACATTTACTGTAAGTCCGGCTGCCAAGGTTAGGCCTCTGATCAAGGCGATCAGTTCCGCTCTCTGGGCTGAGGTTCCTACTGGCTAAAGGTGTGCTTCGATGGTTTTGTCCTTAGTAACTACTGCGTATCCTGCATAACGTTTCCCATCTCGGACAAAACTGCTCCGATCTGTAAAATAGGTAATATCGGGATGTGGCCAAGGGGTATCTCGGAGATCTGGTCAGCTTGAATAAACTTCATCCATTGTAGCAATACAGTCATGCCTTACAGACTCGCCTTAGTCTACAGGTAACAGGGTTGTGGGTTTAGTTTGGGGAAAGACTTCTAACTTGACACGGGTGTTCTCACAGAGCATGGCTTGGTACCTAGTCATCCGTTCATTAGAAAACCAGTAGTTCCCTTTATATTCCATCAGAGTTAGTACGGCGTGTGGGACCCGCACCACTAATTCCTGCCCCATGGCCAATTTGTCTGCTTCCTTGACTAGAAGGGCGGTGGCCGCTATAGCTTTTAAACAGGCCGGCCACCCCTTCGACACTGAATCCAGCTGTTTAGACAAGTACGCGACTGGACGCTGCCAGGATCCCAGTTGCTTTGTCAATACTCCCACTGCCACATTTTCTCTTCGTACACGTACAACAGAAAAGGTTTTGTCACATCTGGGAGTCCTAAAGCTGGTGACTGAAGCAACGCTTTCTTAATGTTAAGGAAGGCTCGTTTCTGCAACTCTCCCCACGGAAAAGGATCTCTCTCCGCTCCTCTAGTTGCTTGTACAGGGGCTTACTCATAACGGCGAAATTCGGAATCCAAATTCTACAGAACCCAGCTGCCCCTAAAAACTCCCGTAACTGCCTTCAGTTCATGGGTTCTGATAAGGCGCATACAGTCTCCTTTTTCTCCAGCCCCAACTCCTGCTGTCCTTGCGAAACTATGAATCCCAAATACCTAACTTGGGTCTGGCATAGCTGAGCCTTTTTCGGGATACTTGTATCCGCGCTTCCACAGGAGCTGTAGCAGCTTTTGGGTGCCTTGCCAACACTCAGCTTCCGATGTTGCGGCTAGCAACAGATCGTCCACATACTGTAGCAGAACCCTTTTCTCAGGCTCCGAGTGAAAGTCCCGGAGGTCTTGGCAAAATGCAGTGCCAAAAATAGTTGGTGAATTCTTGAATCCTTGCACCAGTCTTGTCCACGTCAGCTGTGTCTTTTCACCTGTTCTTAGGTCCTCCCACTGGAAGGCGAATATAGGCTGACTAATAGGAGCCAGTCGTATGCAGAAGAAAGCATCTTTTAAATCTAATATTATGAAATGGGTTGCCCCTGGATTTGGAACCATGGGATGGAGAGTGACTGTAGCCTGATTTACTAGGCGTAATCCTGCACCGGACGATATTCATCTGTTCCGGGCTTCTTAACAGGCAGTAGGGGTGTATTCCATGATGATTGGCATCTCCTGAGGAGGCGGTCCAGGTGCCTCTGGATTCCTTGCACTGCTTGTCGGGGTAGTGGATACTGCTTTACGTGTATAGGCACTGCTCCTGGCTTTAACTCAACCACTACTGGTGGAATAAACCTCGCCATCCAGGGGGGGTTATCCTCAGCCCATACTCCTGGCACATTAAAAAACTCCCATGACTGTTCTTCCATGACTGAGAGTGTCCAATGCATTCTCCACTCCTCCTCTTGTGGATATGAAAGTGTTAAAAGCCTTGCCTCTTTTGGCCCATGGAAGAACACTTCCAGGGTCCCATCATCCTCAAACGACATCTCCGCTCTTAACTTAAAAGCAAATCCCTTCCTAGCAAGGGCACAGGACAATCTGGGAGGTAGAGAAACCGATGCTGTACTAAATGTGATCCTAGTTGACACGACCGTTGCTTCAACATGAATCTTTCTTCCACCTCTCCTGTGGCTCCCACTACTCATAATTTCTGCTGAGTGAGTGGGGCAATTGGGTAAGTAACCACTGAAGTGGCAGCTCCAGTATCTACCATAAAGTCCATATCACGGACCCCCAAAGTGACTGTGACCATGGGCTCCCCAGGGCTGAGATGAGGGGGCCCGGTCTGTCTATTTGAGGAGCTCTGCCATTCTCACAAAGTAATTTTCATCATAGGTGTTCACCTCTCCCGTGCCGGGCGCCGGCTGCCAATTTACTCGCCCATCCAATCATCCTCTCCCACGTCCTCTCTGTCCTATACCACCCCCTCCCCTTCGGGCAGTCTCGCCACCAGTGTCCCTCTCCGCACTGGGCGCATTGATTCCTTCCCAGAGATCCTCTTCCTCTGCCTCCTTTTCCATCACTTCGCTGCTGCCAAGTCCCTCTCTTATTTCCCCCCCGCACTGCTCTACCAGAGCTGCTGCCAGAAGTCTGCCTTCTTAGTCATTCTCCCGCTCTCTTTACTTCTTCTCTTCTTGGTCCCTATTCACAAACACCTTCTGTGCAAATTCCTGCAAATTCTTCCCTGCGAAACCTTCCCGCTTCTGTAACTTCCTTCTTATATTAGGGTAGCTCTGAGTCACAAACGCCTAGTTAACCATCTTCATACACTCTGGGGCTTCAGGATCAAAGGGGGTATATTGGCGATAGGCATCCAAGAGGCGTTCTAGAAACGTGCCGGGAGTCTCAGTGGCTTCCTGCATAACCTCGGTCACCTTTGTTATGTCGGTGGGTTTCTTCATTCCTACTCTCATAGCCTCCAAAAGCAGGGTTTGGTATTGTAGTAATCGTTCCATCCCTGCCAGCCCATTAGGATCCCAACGAGGATCTTCTAAGGGTACCCACTCCCTCAACCAGACTTGGGGGTTGGGGTGTCCTTGCGGGGTCCTTTCCTGGGTTAGCCGCTCCATCTGTTGGATGATGCGGCACCTCTCTTCAGTGGTAAACAAAGTTATCAGCAATTGCTGGCAACCTTGCCAATTGGGCATATGCGTTCCCATTATGCTAGAGCACGATTTCACAATCTCGTGGGGCTTCTAGGTGTATGAAGCAAATTTGCACCCCGATTTCCACCCCGAATTTGCACCTGGAATTAGCACCCCGAATTTGCCCGAGGGATTTCTCCCGCAAAATTCGCCCGCGGAAATTGCATGTGGAATTTGCACGCCAAAGTTGGACATGGAATTTTAAAATGAAATTTCCACCCGGACTTTGCACCCCGAATTTTCCGAACGGAGTTCTCCCACGGAAATCACCCATGGAATTTACCTACGGAATCTGCACGTGACATTTGCACTCGAAAGTTGGACTTGAAATTTGCACCCTGAATTTGCACACGAAATTTGAATCCCAAATTTTCAATCCGAATTTGTCTGAGGGTGTTCTCCCGAAGGATTCACCCATGGAATTTGCCCATGGAATTTGCTTATGAAATATGCACGTGAAATTTGCACTCTGAATTTGCACCCTGAACTTGCACACCGAATGTGTCTGAAGGAATTCTCCTGAAGAATTTGCCCGTGAAATTTGTACACGAAATTTGCACATGAAATTTACACCCCATGTTTGTACCTTGAATTTGCCTGAGAGAATTCTCCCGCAAAATTCGCTTGTGGAATTTGCCAATGGAATTTGCATGTGAGATTTCCATGCAGATTTTGCACACAAAATTTGCACCCTGAATTTCCACCCGAATTTGTCCGAGGGATTTCTCCTGAAAAATTCAACCGAAGATTTTGCCCCAGGGAATGTGCTCATGAAATTTGCACTCAAAGTTTGTACATGAAAGTTGCACGCCAATTCTGCACCCCGAATTTGCCCGAGGGAATTCTCCCACAAAATTCGCCTGTGGAAATTGCATGTGGAATTTGCACGTGAAATTTGCACACATATTTTGTACATGAAATTTGGGTGAATATTTCGTGTGCAAATTTCAGGTACAAATTTTGAGGTGCAAATCCAGGGTTCAAATTCGGGGTGCAAATTTTTGGTGCAAATTTCATTTGCAAATTTTGGGGTTCAAATCCGGTGTGCAAATTCGGGGTGTATATTTGTGGTGTAAAATTGTGGGGCAAATTCAGGGTGCACATATTTGGGGTGCAAATTCAGGATGTAAATTCGGGTTGCAGATTTGGGGTGGAAATTCAGGGTGTAAATTTGCAATGCAAATTTCAGGTAAAAATTGTGGGTGCAAATCTAGAGGGCAAATTTTTTGGTGCAAATTCTGGGTGCAAATTTGGGGTGCAAATTAGGGTGCAAGTTTCGGGAAAGGATTTCTGCTCAAAATTTGGGGTGCAAATTTAGGGTGCAAATTTTGAGTTGCATATTCGGGTGCATATTCGGAGTCAAATTTGGTGTGCAAATTTGGTGTGCGAATTCGGGGTGCTAATTTTCGGTGCAAATTCAGGGTGCAAATTTGAGGTGAAAATTTATGGTGCAGATTTTTGGGGGTGGAAATTCAGGATGTAAATTTGGGGTGCAAATTCAGGGTGTAGATTTGGGGTGGAAATTCAGGGTGTCAATTTGTAATGCAAATTTCAGGTGAAAATTTGGTGTGCAAATTTAGAGCGCAAGTTTTGGGGTGCAAATTCTGGGTGCAAATTTGGGGTGAAAATTCCTGGGTGCAAATTTGGAGTGCAAATTAGGATGCAAGTTTGGGGTACAAATTTCTGCTCAAAATTTGGGGTGCAAGTTTAGGGTTCAAATTTTGGGGTGCAAATTTTGGGTGCAAAATTTGGGAGCACATTTGGGGTGCAAATTTTGGAATGCAAATTAGCTGTGCAAATTTCTGGTGCACATTTGCAGTGCAAATTCAGGATCAAAATTTATAGTGTGAGTTTTGTGGAGCAAATTAGGGGTGGAAATTCAGGGTGCAAGTTTTTGTTTGCAAAATGACACTTCAAATTTTGAGTGCAAACTAAGGGTACAAAATTGGGGTGCAAATTCTAGGTGTAAATTTGGGGTGCAAATCAGTGTGCAAATTTTGTGGTGCAAATTAGGGGTGCGAATTTGGTGTGCATATTCCGAGTGCAGATTTTGGTTGAAAATTTGGGGTGCAAATTGGAGGTGCAGATTATGGGTGAAAATTTGGTGTGCAAATTTAGACGGCAAATTTTGGGGTGCAAATTCTGGGTGCAAATTAAGGTGTAAGTTTGGGGTACAAATTTCTACTGAAAAATTGGGGTGCAAATTCAGGGTGCAAATTTTGGGGTGCAGATTTGGAGTGCAAATTTGGGGTGCAAATTTCAGCTGAAAATTTGTGGTGCAAATTTAGGGTGCATTTTTCTAGTGAAGATATGGGGTGCAAATTCGGGTTGCAAATTTTGGGGTGCATGTTAGCGATACGAATATGGGGTCCATATTTGGGGTGCAAATTTATGACTCAAATTTGGGGTGCATAATCGAGGTGCAAATTTGGGGTGCAAATTTCAGGTGAAAATTTAGGGTGTAAATTTAGGTTGCAAATTTTGGAGTCCGAATTCAGGTTGCAAATTCAGGGTGCACATTTGAGGTGAAAATTTAGAGTGCAAATTTTAGGGGGTGTAAATTAAGGATGTAAATTTGGGTGCGAATTTGGGATGCAAATTTAGGGTGCAGATTTGGGGTGGAAATTCCAAGTGCAAATTTGGGGTGCAAATTTGGGTGCAAGTTTGGTGTACAAATTTCTGTTCAAAATTTGGTGTGCAAATTTTGGGTGCAAATTTCTGTTGCATATTTGGGTTGCAAATTCAGGATGCAAATACAGGGTGTATATTCAGGATGCAAATTTGGGGTGCCAATTAAATGTAAAAATTTAGAACGTAAATTTAGGGTGCAAATTTGTGGTGCAAATTTAGGGTTGAAATTTTTGGGGTGTAAATTCAAGTAGTAAATTTGAGGTGCAAATTCAGGGTTCAAATTTCAGGTGAAAATTTGGGGTGAAAATTTGGGATGCAAATTTGGTGTCAAATTTTAGGTGCAAATTTCAGGTATAAATTGGGTGGAAATTCGGGTGGAAATTTGTGGTGCAAATTCAGGATGGAAATTCAGGGTGCAAATTTGGGTATAAATTAGGAATGCAAATTTGGGGTAAGAATTCAGGGTGCAAATTCAGGCTGCAAATTAGGGTGCAAATTTTGGGTGAAAATTAGGGTGCAAATTTATTGTGCAAGTTTGGTGTGTAAATTTGGGGTGAAAATTCATGGTGCCAATCTCAGGTGCAAATTTGGGAATAAAATTTGAGGTGCAAATTTAGGCTGCAAATTTGGGAGGCATAATTTTGGATGAAAATTTGGGTTTGAAATTTAGGTTGAAAATTTTGGGATGAAATACTGGGTGCAAATTTGAGGTGCAAATTTTAGGAGAAAATTTGAGGGGCTACGTCAGAGTGCAAATTTGGGGTGCCTATTCAGGGTGCAAATTTGTGGTGCAAATTTAGCATGGAAATTTGGGGTGCAAACTCAGGGAGAAAATTTGTGATGCAAATTTGGGGTGAAAATTTGGGTGCAAATTTGTACCCTGAATTTGCATTCCAAATTTACCTGAAGGAGTTCTCCCAAAGAATTAGCCCACGGAGTTCGCATGTGGAATTTGCACGCCAAATTGTGACCCCAATTCTGCACCCTGAGTTTGCCCGAGGGATTTCTCCCGCAAAATTCACCCGTGGAAATTTCATGAGGAATTTGCATGTGAAATTTGCACGCAGATTTTGCTCATGAAATTTGCACCCCGAATTTGGATCCCGAATTTTTCTGAGGGTATTCTCCCGAAGAATTCGACAGCAGAATTTGACCACTGAATTTATTTGTGAAAATTGCATGCAAAATTTGTACGTGAAATTTGCACCACAATTCTGCACCCCGAATTTCCCCGAGGTAATTCACCTGCAAAATTCGCCTATGGAATTTGTCCATGGAATCTACATGTGAAATTTGCAAGCAGATTTTGCACGTGAAATTTACACACCAAATTTCCACCGCAAATTTGTCCGAGGGATTTCTCCGGAAAAATTCTTCCGCGGAATTTTCCCACGGAATTTGCTCCTGAAATTTTCAAATGAAATTTGTACGTGAAATTTGCACCCCATTTCTGAACCCCAATATTACCCAAGCAATTTCTCTCAAAAGTTCGCCCACAGAAATTTCATATGGAATTTGCACATGAAATTTTGAAGCAGATTTCGCACCCGAAATTTCCACCCTGAATTTGTCCAACGGATTTCTCAGAAAAATTACCCCATAGAATTTCCCCAGAAATTTTCTCATGAAATTTGCATGCGAAATTTGCACACCGAATTTGTCCGAGGGACTTCTTCCGAAAAAAATTCACCCGTGGAATTTGCCCACGGAATTTACTAGTGAAATTTCAATGACAAATTTGTATGTGAAATCTGTACCCCAATTCTACACCCTGTATTTGCCAGACAGAATTCTCCCAAAATATTTACCCACAGAAATGGAATGCATAATTTGCACGTGAAATTTCCACGTAGATTTTTCGCGAGAAATTTGCTCCCAGAATTTGCTCCCTGAATTTGTCCAAGGGAATTTTCCCGAAGAATTCACCTGCAGAATTGTCCCATGGAATTTACTCATGAAATTTGCATGTGAAATTTGCTGGTGAAATTTGCACCCAGAATTAGCACCCTGAATTTCTCTGAGGGAATTCTCCCAAAGAATTCGCCAAAGGAATTAGCCCACAGAATTTGCTAGTGAAACTTTCATGCGAAATTTGCAAGTGAAATTTGCACCCCGAATTTACCTGAGGGAATTCTCCTGAAGAACTCGCCAATGGACTTTTCACACGGAATTTGAATGCCAAATTTATCCTCCCAATTTGAACCCCGAATTTGCACCCCGAATTTGCACCCCAAATTAGCACCTGGAATTAGCACCCTGAATTTGTCTGAACGAATTCTCCTGAAAAATTCACCCATGGAATTTACCCATGGAATTTTCTCGTGAAATTTTCACCCCAAATTTGCAAGTGAAATTTTCATCCCAAATTTGGACCCTGAATTTGCTGGAGAGAATTCTCCTGAAGAATTTTCCCACGGAGTTTGCACGCGGAATTTGGATGCCAAATTTGCACCCCGTATTTACACCCCAAATTCTCCCAAAGAATTCGCCCATGGAATTTGCTCGTGAAATTTGCACATGAAATTTGTAGGTGAAATTTGCACCCAAAATTTGAAGCCCCAATTTGCTCGAGGGATTTCTCCCGAAGAATTTGCCTGTGGAAGTTGCACGTGGAATTTACATGCAAAATTTGCACCCCGAATTTGCACCCTGAATTTGCACCCCGAATTTGTCCAAGAGAATTCTCCCAAAAAATTCGCACACAGAATAGTCCCAAGTAATTTGCTCGTGAAATTTGCATGCGGAATTTGCACATAAAATTTACACCCCATGTTTGTACCCTGAATTTGCCTGAGGGAATTCTCCCGATGAATTCGCTCACAGAATTTGCCCACGGAATTTGCTCGTGAAATTTGCACACAAAATTTTTATGCAAATTTGAACCCTAATTCTGCACCCCGAATTGGCCCGAGTGATTTCTCCTGCAAAATTTTATGTGACTGAAATTTACATGAAATTTACATGCATATTTTGCACGTGAAATTTGCACTCCTTATTTGCACACCAATTTTTTCCAAGGGAATTTTCCAAAAGAATTCACCCACAGAATTTGCCCAAGGAATTTCCTCATGAAATTTTCACGTGAAATTTGCTCATGAAATATTCATCCCATATTTGTACCCCAAATTTGCCCTAGGGAATTTCCCTGCAACATTCACCCGTGGAATTTGCCCATGGAATTTTCAGGGAAAATTTGCAGGTGAAATTTGCGCCCTAAATTTGCAATCCGAATTTGCCCGAGGGAATTTTCCTTAAGAATTCACCCACGGAATTTGCACGCAGAATTTGCACGCCAAATTTTCACCCTGAATTTGTCTGAGGGAATTCTCCTGAAGAATTCACCCATGAAATTTCCCCCAGATTTTGCTCGTGAAATTTGCACACAAAATTTGAACATAAAATTTACAATGCATGTTTGCACCCGAATTTGCCTGTGGAATTTTCCTGTGGAAAATTCATGTGGAATTTGCACGTGAAATTTGCATGAATATTTTGCACGTGAAATTTCCACCCCGAATTTCCACCCTGAATTTTTTCGAGGGATTTCTCTCAAAAAATTCGCCTGCGGAAATTGTATGTGGAATTTGCTCACGAAATTTCCACAAGAAATTTGCAAGTGAAATTTGCATCCTGATTTTGCATCCTGAATTTGACCGAGTGAATTCGCCTGAAGAATTAGCCCATGTAATTTGCATGTGGAATTTACAAACCAAGTTTGCACCCTGAATTTGCACCCCGAATTTGCAACATGAATTTGTCTGATGGAATTCGCCAAAAGAATTCGCCCATGGAATATGCCCACGAAATTTGCACACGAAATTTGCACATGAAATTTACACCCCATGTTTGTTCCCCGAATTTGCCTGAGGGAATTCTCCTGCAAAATTCGCACGTGGAATTTGCCCACGGAATTTGATCGTGAAATTTGCACGCTAAATTTGCATCCCCAATTTGAACTCTGAATTACCACCCTGAATTTGTCCGAGGGAATTGTCCCGAAGTATAAGCCTGCGGAATTTGCCCACAGAATTTGCTTGTGAAATTTAAACGCAAAATTTGTACGTGAAATTTGCACCCCATTCCGAATTTTCCTGAGGATTTTCGCCCGCAAAATTCGCCTGCAGAAATTTGATGTGGAATTTGCACGTGCAATTTGCACGCAGATTTTGCACATGAAATTAGCACCCCGAATTTGCACTCCAAATTTGTACAAGGGATTTCTCCCGAAAAATTTCCCCTTCAAATTTCCCTACAGAATTTGCTCGAGAAATCTGCACATGATATTTGTGCATAAAACTTGCGCCCCAATTCTGCACCCCAAATTTCCCGTAGGGAATTCTCCCGCAAAATTCTCCCTTGGAATTTGCATATGAAATTTGCAAACAGATTTTGCACTTGAAATTTGCACACCAAATTTGGACTCCGAATTTATCCGAGGGATTTCTCCCCAAAAAATAGCCCATGGAATTTGCCTACAGAATTTCGTTTTGAAATTTGTACATTAAATTTGTACGCGAAATTTGCACCCCAATTCTGCAACCCGAATTTGCTTGTGGGAATTCTCCCACAAAATTCACCTGCAGAAATTGCATGTGGAATTTGAACGTGAAATTTGCAAGCAAAACTTGCACCGCGAATTTGCACCCCGAATTTTTCCGAGGGAATTGTCCAAAACAATTTGCCCACGGAATTTGCCCATGGAATTTCCTCGTGATATTTGCACTCGAAATTTCAGGATCAAATTTACACATCATCTTGGCACCCCAAATTTGCCTGAGGGAATTCTCCCACAAAATTCGCTTCAGGAAATTTAATGTTGAACTTCCACGTAAAATTTGTACGCAGATTTTGCACATGAAATTTGCACGTGAAATTTGTACGCAAAATTTTCACCGCAATTCTGCACCCCAAATATGTTCAAGGGATTTCTCCCATAAAATTGGCCCGTGGTGTTTGCCCACAGAATTTGCTAGTGAAATTTGCATGCAAAATTTGCACCCCAGTTCTACACCCCAAATTTGCCTGAGGGAATTATCCTGCAATATTCACCCGCAAAAATTTTACATCCCATATTTCCACCCCCATTATGCCTGCGGGAATTCTCCTGCAAAATTCGCTCGCAGAATTTGCCCATGGAATTTGTGAAATTTGCACGTGAAATTTGCACACCAAATTTCCACCCCAAATATGTCCGAAGGATTTATCCCAAACAATTCGTCCATGGAATTTGCCCATGGAATTTCGTTGTGAAATTTGCACGCAAAATTTGTACTCGAATTTGCCCAAGGGTGTTCTCCCGAAGAATTCACCCTCAGAGTTTGCACGCGGAATTTGCATGCCAAATTTGCATCCCAAATTTGCACCCCAATTTGCACCCTGAATTTTCCAGAAGAATTTTAACATGGAATTTGCCCACAGAATTTCCTCGTGAATTTTGGACACGAAATTTCCACATTAAATTTACACTCCATATTTCTACCTGGAATTTCTCTGAGGGAATTCTCACGCAAAATTCACAAGCGGAATTTGCCTGTGAACTTTGCATGCGAATTTTGTACGTGAAACTTGCAGGGGAGAGTTGGACCCCGAAATTGCACCGCGAATTCGCCGGACGGAATTCTGCCAAATAATTCGCCCACGGAATTTGCACTTGAAATTTGCACGCAGATTCTGCATGCAAAATTTGCACCACGAATTTGCACCACGAATATGTCTGAGAGATTTCTCCCGAAAAATTTGCCCTCAGAATTTGCCCATGGAATTTGCTCGAGAAATTTGCACGTGAAATTTGTACGTGAAAGTTGCAACCCAATTCTGTACCCAGAATTTGCCCGAGGGAATTCAACCATAAAATTCGCCTGTGGAAATTTCATGTTGAATTTGCATGTGAAATTTGCATGTAGATTTGCCACATGAAGTTTTCTCCCCAAATTTACATCCCGCATTTGTCCGAGGGAATTCTCATGCAAAATTCGCCTGCGGAATTTGCCCACTGATTTTGCATGCAAAATTTCCACCCTGAATTTCCACCCTGCTTCACCTGTTGAATTTGCCCACTGAATTTGCCCGTCAAATTTTCACACAAAATTTGCAAGTGAAATTTGTACCAGAATCTGCACCCCGAATTTGCACCTTGAATTTGTACGAAGGAATTCTCTTGAAGAATTCTCCCATGGAGTTTTCACACAGAATTTGCTCGTGAAATTTGCACGCCAAATTTACACTGCATGTTTGTACCCCGAATTTGCCTGAGGGAATTCTCCCGCAAAATTCACCTGTGGAATTTGCCCACGGATTTTGCATGCGAAATTTGCACCCTGAATTTTCGTCCTGATTTTGTCCAAGGGATTTCTCTAGAAAAATTCACTGACAGAATTTGGTAATGGAATTTCCTCGTGAAAATTGCACGCGATATTTGTACATGAAATTGGCACCCGAATTCTGCACCCCTAATTTGCCTGAGGGATTTCTCCCGCAAAATATGGCATTTTCACTTGTAATTTCCACACATATTTTGCACGTGAAATTTGCACCCCAAATTTCCGCCCAGACTGTGCCAAAGGGAATTCTCCCGCAAAATTAGCCCGTGGAAATAGCATGTGGAATTTGCACGTGAAATTTGCATGGAAATTTTGCATGTGAGATTTACACCCCAAACTTCCAACCCGGATTTGTCCGAGGGATTTCTCCCAAAAAATTCACACACGGAATTTGCCAAGGGAATTTGCTTGTGAAATTTGCACGTGGAATTTGGACGCAAAATTTGCACACCGAATTTACACCCAGAATTTCAGAATTTCATCCTGAATTTGGACCCTGCATTTGTCCAAGGGAATTCTCGTGAAGAATTCGCCGAAGGAATTTTCCCATGGAATTTGCTCGTGAAATTTGCATGCGAAACTTGCACATGAAATTTACACCCCATATTTGTAACCCGAATTTTCCTGAGGGAATTCCCTTGCAATATTTATCCGTGGAAATTGGATGTGGAATTTGCACGTGAAATTGGAACACAGACTTTTCAAACGAAATTTGCTCCCTGAAATTGTCTGAAGGAATTCTCCTTAAGAATTAACCCGCGGAATTTGCCCATGAAATTTGTTCGTGAAATTTTCACACTAAATTTGCAAGTGAAATTTGCACCCCAATTTGCACCCCGAATGTGTCCGAGACATTTCTCCCAAAAAATTAACCTGCAGGATTTGCCCACAGAATTTGCTCATGAAATTTATACCTCAAATTTGCACCCCAATTCTGCACCCCGAATTTGCCTGAGGGAACTCTCCTGTAAAATTCGACCTTGGAAATTTCATATGGAATTTCCATGTGAAATTTGCACACAGATTTTGCAAGTGAAATTTGCACTCTGAATTTCCACCCTATATTTGTCAGAGGGAATTCTCCTGAAGAATTTGCCCATGGAATTTGCCCACGGAATTTTCTCGTGAGAACTGCATGCAAAATTTGCTGGTGAAATTTGCACCCTGAATTTGCACCCTGAATTTCTGGAGGGAATTCTACCGAAGATTTCGCCCATGGAGTTTGCACGTGGAATTTGCATGCCAAATTTGTACCCAAAAATTTCCGTGCAAATTCTGTGTGCCAATTCTGTTGTTGAATTCTTCGGAAGAATTCCCTCGGGTAAATTTGGGGTGAAAATTCGGCGTGCAAGTTCGGCTTGCAAATTTGGCAAGCAAATTTCACGATAAAATTCTGTGGGCAAATTCCCTGAGTGAATTTTTTTGGAGAAATCCCTCGGACAAATTCAAAGTGGAAATTCGGGGTGCAAATTTTGTGTACAAAATCTGCATGCATATTTCACATGCGAATACCACATCAAATTTCTTTGTTCGAATTCTTCAGGAGAATTCCCTTGGACAAATTCATGGTGCAAATTCGTGGTGCAAATTTCATGAGCAAATTCCGTGGGTTGGGGTGCTAATCTGGGGTTTAAATTTGCGGTGTAAAGTTGGTGTGCAAATTTGGGGTGTAAAGTATGGATGAAATTTATGTTGCAAATATGGGGGGCAAAGTTGGGGTTCAAATTCGGGGTGCAAATTTGGGGGGCAAAGTTGGAATGAAATTTTGGGTGCAAAGTTTGGGTGAAATTTGGGCTGCAAATTTGGGTGTCAAAGTTGCGGTGGAAATTTGGGGTGCAAATTTGGAGTGAAATTTGGGGTGCAAAGTGGGTGTGCAAAGTGGGGGAAGTTGGGGTGCAAATTTAAGTTGAATTTTGGGGTGAAAATTTGGGTACAAGGTTTAGCTGCAAAGTTGTGGTGAAAAGTTGGTAGGAAATGGGGTGCAAAATTGGGGTGAAATTTAAGATGCCAATTTGGGGAGCAAGTTTGGACAGAAATTTGGGGTGCAAATTTGAGGTTCAAATTAGGCATGCAAATTTGAGCTGCAAATGTGGGGAGCAAAGTTGAGTTGAAAATTTTGGGTTGCAAAGTTCGGGTGAAAATTTGGGGTGCAATGTTGGGGTGCAAAGTTGGGGTGAAATTTGGTGTGCAAAGTTGGTGTGGGAAGTTGGTGTGCATATTTGGTGTGCAAAGTTGGTGTGCAAATTTGGGGTACTAAGTTGAGCTGGAAAGTCACGTGATTTTTGGGCCTCGTCGCGCTCTCCCACGGATCATGCAATTTTCACCCCGGTTGTACCTAGCCGCGGGTCTTGCGATTTCCAGGTCCCGTCGCTCCCACTGGCGGGTCATGTGATTTTCGGGTACGGTTCCACTCTCCCGCGGATCATGCGATTTTCAGGCCCCGTCGCGCCCACCCAAAGGTCATTCGATTTTCATGCCCCATCGCACCCAATCATGGGTCATGTGATTTTTGGGCCCCATCCCACCCACCCACGGGTCATGCAATTTTCGGGCCCAGTTGTACCCATCTGCATGTCATACGATTTCTGGGCCCTGTGGCGCCCACCCACGAGTAATGCGATTTTCAGGATCCGTCGTGCCCACCCGTGCATCATGCGATTTTTGAGCCCTGTCGCGCCCACCCGCAGGTCATGGGATTTCCGGGCCCCGTCAAGCCAACCTGCGGGTGATGCGATTTTCAGGATTTTGGTTGCAAATTTCAGGTGAAATGTGGGGTGCAAAGTTGGGCTGCAAAGTTGGGGTGCAATGTGGGGTTTCAAAGTAGGGGTGCAAATTTGGGGTTCAAATTTGGGGTACAAAGTTGTGGTGCAAACTTGGGGAGCAAAGTTGGGATGCAATGTGGGGTTTCAAAGTAGGGGTGCAAATTTGGGGTTAAATTTGGGATGCAAGTTGGGGTGCAAGGTTGGGGTGTAAATAAGGGGTGCAAAATTGGGCTGCTAAGTTGCAGTGCAAATTTGGGGTGCAAATTTGGGGTAGAAATTTGGGGTGCAACTTTGGGGTATAAATTCAGGGTACAAAGTCATGGTGCAAATTTGGGGTGCAAATTTGAGGTTTAAATTCAAGGTTGAAATATTGGGTGGAAATTCTGGGTGCAAATTTGGGGTGGAAATTTGTGTTCCAAATTTGTCTTGCAAATTTGGGGTGAAATTCAGGGTGCCAATTTGCTGTGAAAACTCGGGAGTGCAAGTTTGAGTTGCAAATTCAGGGTGCTAATTCAGGGTGCAAATTTGGGGTACAAGTTTGGGGTGCCAATTCGGGGTTCAAATCTGTGATGCAAATTTTGGTTGCAAATTCGGGATGCAAAATCAGTGTGCAAATTCGAGCTAAAATTCGGGGTAAAAATTAGGTGTGCAAATTTGTGGTAAAATATTAGGGGTGTAAATTTGGAGATCATATTTCGGGTGCAAATTCAGTGTGCAAATTTGGGTTGAAATTCAAGGTGCAAATTCGGGGTGCATATTTGGGGTGAAAATTCAGGATGCAAATTTATGTGGAAATTCGGTGTGCAAATTCAGGGATCAAATATGGGGTCCAAATTTGGGGTGCAAATTCAGGGTGCAATATTGCGGTGCAAATTCAGGGTGCAAATTCAAGGTGCAAGTTTGTGTTGCAAATTTGGGTTTCAAATTCTGGGGTACAAAATCAGAGTGCAAATTTTGAGGTGAAAATTTGGGATGTAAATTTGAGGATCAAATTCAGGGTGCGAATTCGGTGTGCAAAGTAGGGGTGCAAATTTGAGGTGCAAATTTGGAGTGCAAATTCAGGGTGCAAATTTGTGTTAGGAATTCAGGAAGCAAATTTCTGGTGCTAATTTGGGGTGCAAATTCAGGGTGCAAATTTAGAGTGCAAATTCAGGGTATAAATTTGGAGTGCAAATTTGGGGTTCAAAGTTGGTTTGTAGATCTGTTTCGGAAATATGTGGTGCAAATCTGAGTTGAAAATTTGGGGTGCAAAGTCAGAGTGCAAAGTTGGTTTGCAAAATTAAGGTGTAAAGGCAGGGTACAAATTTGTTCTGCAAAATCGGGGTGCAAATTTCAGGTGTAAATTTGGAGTGGACATTTTTTGGTATAATGTAGGGATGCAAACTTCTTTTGCAAATTTGTGTTGCAAATTTGTGTTGCAAATTTGGGGTTTAAAAACTTAAGGTGTAAAATTGGGGTACAAATTTCTGATACAAATTTGGGGTGCAAATTTAGGGTGCAAATTGGAGGTGCAAATTTGTGATGCAAATTTTGGGTGCAAAGTAGGGTGCATGTTTGGGGTGCAAATTTGAGGGGCAAAGTCAGGGTGCAACTTTGGGATGAAATTTGGGGTGCAAAATTAGGGTGTAATTTGGGGTACAAAGTTGGGGTGCAAATTAGGGTGCAACATTTGGTGTGAAACTGGGGTACAATGTTGGTGTGCAAAGTTGGGTTTGAAATTTGGGGTGCAATGTTGGGGCTCAAATTTGTGGTGCAAAGTTCAGGAGCAAAGTTGGGTTGTAACGTTCGGGTGTAAAGTTGTGGTGCAAATTTCGGGTGCATATTTGGGATGTAAAGCTGGAGCGCAAAGTTGGGCTGCAGATTTGGGGTGCAAAGTTGGGGTTTCCAAGTTTGGTTGCAAAGTTGGTGTACAATGTTGGGGTGGAAAGTAAGGGTGCAAATTTGGGGTGCAAAGATGAAGTGCAAAGTTGAGGTGCAAAGTTGAGGTGCAGGTTTGTGGTGCAAATTTGGGGAGCAAAGTTGGGGTGCAAATTTGGAGTGCATATTTGTGATACAAAGCTCCGGTTCAAAGTTGGGCCGCAAATTTGGGGTGCAATGTTGGGGTGCAAAGCTTGGGTGCAAATTTGGGGTGCAAAGTTAGCGTGCCAATTTTGGATGTAAAGTTCAGGTGCAAAATTGGGGTGCAAAGTTCGGGGGCAAATTTCAGGTGGAATGTCGGTATGCAAATTTGGGGTGCAAAGTTGCGGTGCATTGTTGGGGTGCAATTTCTGACCCCGTCACGCCCATCAGCAGGTCATTTGATTTTTGGGCTTCATTGCACCCAATCGTGGGTCATGCGATTTTCTGGCCCCGTCGCGCCCACATGCGGTTCATGTATTTTTCGGGCCCACCGCGCCCACTCATGGATCTTTGGATTTCCGGGCACCATTGCGATCACCCGCAGGTGATACGATTTTGTTGACCCGCCACGCAGACCTGCAGGTCATTCGAATTCTGGACCCTGTTGCACCCACACATGGGTCATGTGATTTCCAGATCCCATCATGCCCACTCGGAGGTCATGTGATTTTCTGCCTGTTGCGCCTCCCAGTGGATGATGCCATTTTCCGGCTCTGTCGCACCCACATGAGGATCATGCGATTTTCCGACCCCCTTGCGCCCACCCACGGGTCGTGCTGTTTTTTGGCCCTGTTGCGCCCACCCCCGGGTCACGCTATTTTCCGGCCCCATCGCGCCCACCTGCGAGTGATGAGATTTTTGGGCCCCATCGCACCAACCCTCTGGTCATGCAATTTACTGGCCCCTTCGCTCCCACCCGCAGCTCTTGTGATTGTTGGGCATTCTTGTGCACACCTGTGAATGCTGCGATTTTCGGGCCCTGTCACACCCACCCGCGAGTTATCTGATATTCGAGCTGGCTGGGCGCACCCCTGGGTCATGAGATTTTTGGGCCCCATTGCGCTGACCCACGGGTCATGTGATTTCCGGGCCCCTTGGCACCCACCCACAGGTCATGCGATTTTTGGGCCCCATTGTGCCCACCCTTGGGTTGTGCGATTTTCTGGCCTCTTCGCTCGCACCTGCTGGTCATGTGTTTCTCGGGCCCACCCGCGGGTCATGAGATTTCCAGACCCCATCACACCAAACAGCGGTTATTTAATTTTCGGACCCTGTCACGCCCACCAGAGCATCATGCGATTTTTGGGCCCCATCACGCCCAACTGTGGGTAATGAGATTTTCAGGCTCCGTTCCATCCACCCGCGTGTCATATTATTTTCAGACCCTGTCATGCCCACCCGCGGGTCATGCGATTTTCGGGCCCTGTCACACCCACCTGCGGGTCATCCAATTTTCAGGCCTTGTCACACCCACCCATCAGTGATGTGATTTTTGGGCAGTGTCCCACCCACCCACGGGCCATGCCATTTTCAGGCCCCATCACTCCCACACAAGGGTCATGAGATTTTCTGACCATGTCGCGCCCATCGCGGGTCATGTGATTTTTGGTCCCCACCGCGTCAAATGCTGTTGATGCGATTTCCGGCCCTGTAGCGCCCACCCACAGGTGATGCAGTATTCAGGTCCCTTCATTCCCACTGGCAGGTCATGCAATTATCAGGCATTGTCTTGCTCCCCCGCGGGTCATGTGATTTTCTGCCCCCTCGTGCCAACCGTGAGTCATGTGATTTTCAAGCCCTGTCGCACCAAGCGCTGGTGATGCGATTTTTGGGCCCCGTTGCGCCCACACACGGGCGATGCGATATTCAGGCCCCGTAAAACCCACCCGCGTGTGATGCAATTTTTGGGCCACGTTGCGTCCACATGAGGAGCATGCTAGTTTTGGGCACCGTCCCGCCCACCCGTGGTTCATGTGATTTTCCATTCCCTTCATGCCCGGGAGGCCATGTGATTTTCGGGCCCCTTCTGACCCACCCGTGGGTGATGCGAGTTTTGGGCCTAGTCGCATCCACTCATGGGTCATGCGATTTTCACTGGTCATGAGTTTTTTGGGTCCTGTTGTGCTCACCCACAGGAGGTGTGATTTTCCGGCCTCGTCACACCAACCGCTGATGATGCAATTTTCGGGTCCCGTCTCACCCACCCGCAGATGATGCAATATTTGGGCCCTGTTGCGCCCACCCACGGGGAATGTGATTTTTGGGCCCCATCTTCCCCACCTGTGGGTACGGTGATATTCGGGCCCTGTTGCGCCCACCCGTGCGTCATGTGATTTTTGGGCCCAGTCGCGCCCGTCCACGGGTCATGCAATTTTCGGACCCTGTCGCGCCTAACTGTGGGTTATGCGATTTTCAGGCTCCATCATACCCACCTGCAGGTCATGAGATTTCCAGGCCCCATTGCAGCCATCCGCGGGTTATTCGATTTTCGGGCCCTGTTGCACCCTCCTGCGGGTCATGGGAATTTCAGGCCCCGTCTCGCCCATATGCAAATCATGTGATTTTCGGGCCCCGTCGCACCCACCAGCGGGTCATGCAATTTCTGAGCCCCGTGGCAGCGACCGGGGGGTTATTTGATTTCTGGGCCCTGTGGCGCCCACCCACAGTTCATGCGATTTTCAGACCCCATCATGCCCATCTGTGGGTAAGGCGATATTCCTGCCCCATCGCACCCACTCGCGCAACATGCGGTTTTCGAGCCTCTCGCGCCCACCTGCAGATGATTCCATTTTCGAGCTCCATCGTGCCCAACCACGGGTCATGCAATTTTCAGGCCCCGTCATGCCCACCTGCGCGTCATGCTATTTTCAGACCCCATCGCACCCACCCGTGCATAATGCGACTTTTGGGACCCGTTGCACCCACTCGCGGGTCATGCGATTTTCTGAACGCATCCTGCCCACCCGCAGGTCATGCAATTTTCAGGCTCCGTCTTGCCAACCCATGAGTCATGCAATTTTTGTGCCCCATCTTGCCAACCCACGGGACATACGATGTTGCGGTTCCATTGCACCCACCTGCGAGTCATGTGATTTTCAGGCCCTGTCACGCCCACCCGCGGGTCATACAATCTTCGGGTCCAGTCGCGCCCACCCGCGGGTCATGCAATTTTTCTGCTCCTTCATGCCCACCCACGAGTCATGCAATTTTGTGTCTCCATTGCACCCAACAGTGGATGATGCAATTTTCAGGCCCCGTTGCGCGCACTCATGTATGATGCGATTTTTGGGCCCCGTCACACTCACCTGCAAATCATGCAATTTTTGGGCCCTGTTCCGCTAACCAGCAGCTGATGCAATTTTCAGGCCCCGTCGAGCCCTCCCGCGGATCAGATGATGTTCATGCCCCGTCATGCCAAACCACGATGGATTTGATTTTCGGGACCCGTCACGCCCACCCGCGGGTCATGCGATTTTCTGGCCCTGTCGCATCCAACTGTGGGTGATGCGATTTTTGAGCCTCGTCACTCCCACACGCGGGTGATACGATTTTCGGGCCCATCGCGCTGAACCATGGGTGATGCGATTTTCTGGCTCCATTGCACCAAACCGCAGATGATGCAATTTTTGCGCCCTGTCACACCCACCTGCAGGTGATGCATTTTTTGGGTCCCATTGCAGCCATCCACAGGTGATGCGATTTTCAAGCCCCATCGTGCTGAACTGTGGGTGATGTGATTTTTGGGCCCCGTCACAACTATTTTTGGTCCCCTTCAGGCCCACCCATGGGTCATGTGATTTTCGAGCCCCTTGGCACCCACCCACAGGTTGTGTGATTTTTGGGCCCTGTTGTGCCCACCCTTGGGTCGTGTGAATTTCTTACCTCTTCGCTCCCACCCACTGGTCATGCTATTTCTGGGCCTCATCATGCCCACCCACAGGTCATGCACTTTCCAGGCCCCGTTGCAACCACTCGCGGGTTATTAGATTTTCAGGTCCCATCTTTCCCACTATAGGTCATGCGATTTTTGGGGCCCGTTGTGCCTCCCGCGGGACGTGCGATTTTTGGGTCCCATCACGCCCACCCATGGGTCATGCAATTTTCGGGCCTCGTCACGCCTACCCGTGTGTGATGCGATTTTCAGGCCCCGTCACACCACTGCAGGTGATGCGATTTTCGACATCCGTCACACACACCCACGGGTGACCCGTCGCGCCCATGCGCGGATCTTGTGATTTTCGGGACATGTAGCGCCCAGCTGCAGGTCACGCGATTTTGCGGCCCCATCACGGCTACACACAGGAGATTCGATTTTCAGGCCCCATTGTGCCCACCCGCAGGTGATTTCATTTTTGTGCCCCATCATCCCTCCTGCTGATGATGTGATTTTTGGGTTCCGTCACACCCTCCAACGGGTCATGCGATTTTCAGGCCTTGTTGTGCCCACCCGGGGGTCATGCGATTTTCCGGCCCCATCACGCCCACCCGCAGATTATGTGATTTTCAGGCCCCATCGTGCCCACCTGCAGGTCATGAGATTTTTGAGTACCACCGTGCCCTCCCGCGGGTGATGTGATTTTCATGCCATGTTGCACCCACCCGCAGGTCATGAGATTTTTTGGCTACATCGCGCCCACCCGCAGATCATGTGATTTTTGAACCACGTCACGCAAATTCGCGGGTCATGCGATTTTCGGGCCCCATCGCACACGCACATGGATTTTGCGATTTTGGGCCCCCTTGTGATCACCTTGTGATTTTCAGACCCCGTCACACCGACCCACGGGTCATGCGATTTTTGGCCCCCGTCATGCCCACCCGCGGATCATGCGATTTTCAGACCCTGTCACACCGACCCACGGGTCATGCTATTTTCAGGACCCGTCGCGCCCACCCATGGATCTTGCGATTTTCGGGACACGTAGCGCCCAGCCGCAGGTCATGCGATTTTTGGGACCCATCACGGCCACCCACAGGAGATGCAATTTTCGGGCCCCATCGCGCCCACCCACAGGTGATGCGATTTTTAGGCCCCGTCGCTCCCACCTGCTGGTGATGCGATTTTCAGGTCCCGTCGCACCCACCAACGGGTCATGCCATTTTTGGGCCTTGTTACACCCACCTGGAGGTCATGTGATTTTCCAGTCCCATCGTGCCCACCCGCAGATGATGCAATTTTTGGGCCCCATCGCACCCACCCGCAGCTCATGAGATTTTTGAGTACCATCGCGCCCTCTTGTGGTTGATGTGATTTTCGGGCCAAGTTGCACCCACCGGCAGATCAAGCAATTTGCCGGCCACATTACGCCCACCCACAGGTCATGAGATTTTTGGGCCCTGTCACACAAATTCTCGGGTCATGCGATTTTCGGGCCCCGTCACGCACGCCTGTGGTTCATGCGATTTTTGGGCCCCGTTGCACCCTCCTGTGGGTCAAGCAATTTTCAGACCCCATCGTGCCGACCCGAGGGTCATGCGATTTTTGGGCCCCGTTGTGCCGACCCGGAGGTGATGTGATTTTCGGGCCCCATCGCGCCCACCCACAGGTCATGAGAATTTTGAGTACCATCGTTTCCACCCACAGGTGATGCGATTTTCAGACCACGTCTCACCCAACCGTGGTTGATGCGATTTTTAGGCCCCATTGGTCCCACCTGCTGGTGATGTGATTTTCAGGTCCCGTCGCACCCACCAATAGGTCATGTGATTTTCAGGCCTTGTCGCACCCACCCGGGGGTCATGCGATTTTCCGGCCCCATCATGCCCACCTGTGGGTGATGTGATTTTCAGGCCCCGTCACACGCAGCTGCGGGTCATGCTATTTTCAAGCACCATCACACCCACCCAAGGGTCATGCGATTTTCAGTTCCCATCGCGCCCACCTCTGGGGGATGTGATTTTTGAGCCCCATCGCACCCACCCACTGGTGATACGATTTTCGGGCACCGTCACGATCCCCCGTAGGTGATGTGATTTTCCGGCCACGTTGCGCCCACATGTGGGTGAAGCGATATTTGGGTCCCATTGCGCCCACCCACGGGTCATACGATTTTCAGTTCCTCTCACGAACACCTGTGGGGGATGTGATTTTCAAGCCCCATCACACCCACCCGTGGGTGATGCGATTTTCGGGCCATGTCACACCCACCCACGGGTGATGTTATTTTCGGATCCCATCTCTCACATCCGTGGATGATGCAATTTTCAGGCCCCATCGCCTCCACCGGCAGGTGAATTATTTTTGGGGCCCTGTCGCAGCCACCCGTGGGTGATGTGATTTTGGGTCCTCTCCACGCCCACATCTGGGTGATGCGATTTTCAAACTCCATAATGCACACCCACAGTTGATGTGATTTTCAGACCCTATCACACACACCCGCGGGTCATACGATTTTCGGCCATGTCATGCCCACCCGCAGGTCATGCAATTTTCAGGATCCATCATGCCCACCCACAGGTCATGTGATCTTTGGCCACGTTGCACCCACACACGGGTGATGCAATTTTCGGGCCCCTTTGCCCCTACCCGCAGGTCATGCGATTTTCAGGCCCTGTCATGTCTACCTGTGGGTGATGCGATTTTCAAGCTCTGTCGCAATTTTTGGGCCATGTCACGCCCAAACGCGGGTGATGTGACTTTCAGACCCAGTCACACACACCTGCAGGTGGTGCAATTTTCGGTCCCCATCACGGCCACCTGCTGCTCATGGGATTTTTGGGTACCATAGCGCCCACCTGTGGGTGATGTGATTTTCAGACCCCGTCATGACTACCCATCGGTGATGCGATATTCGGGCCCTGTAGGGCCCACCTGCAGGTGATGCAATTTTAGGGCCCCATCACACCCACCCGCGGTGATATTTTCAGGCCCCATTGTGCCCACCCATGGTTGATGCGATTTTCAAATCTAGTCACACCCATCCGTGGATGATGCGATTTTTGGGCCCCATCATCTCCACCCGCGGGTGATTCGTTTTTCAGGCCCTGTCGCGGCCACCCGTGGGTGATGCAATTTTGGGTCCCCTCAACAACCACCTCCAGGTGATGCGATTTTCAAGCTCCATCCATGCAAAGTTGGGGTAAAAGGTTGGGGTGCAAAATAAAGGTGCAACATTGGGGTGCAAAGTTGGTGTGAAAAGTTCGGGTTCAAAGTTGGGGGCAAGGTTGGGTTGAAAACTTGGGGTGCAAAGTTAGGGTGCAAAGTTGGGTTGAAATTTGGGGTGTAAAGTTGGGGTGAAAATTTAGGGTGAAGGGCTGGGGCAAAAAGTTGGTGCAAAAATTGTTGTTCAAAGTTGGGGGTAAATGTTGGGGGGAAAAGTTTGAGTGCAAAGTTGGGGTGAAATTTCAGGTGAAATGTTGGGGTGCAAAGTTGGGGTATAAAGTTTGGGGTACAAAGTTGGGGTGCAAAGTTGGGCTGCGAAGTTGGGGTGAAATTTGGGGTGGAAAGTTGGGGTGAAATTTTGCCGTGAAAAGTTTTGGTGAAAAGTTTGGATGCAAAGTTGGGGTAAAAAGTTGGGGTGCAAAATAAAGGTGCAAAATTGGGGTGCAAAGTTGGTGTGAAAAGTTCGGGTTCAAAGTTGCAGTGAAAGTCAGTGTAAAAAGCTGGGGTGAAAAGTAGGGATTAACACGTGGGTTGAAAAGTTGGGTAAAAAGTTTCAGTGAAGTTGGGGTGAAAAGTTGGGGTGCAAAGTTTGGATGAAAAATTAGGGTGCAAAGGTGGGGTGAAAAGTTTGGGTGAAATTTGGAATGAATATTTGTGGTGAAAAGTTGGGGTGCAAAATTGGGGTGAAAAGTTGTGGTTAAAAGTTGTGGTGAAATGTTGGGGCAAAACTTGGGATAAAAAGTTGGGGAGAAATGTGGGGTGAAAAGTTGAGATAAGAAGTTGGGCTGAAAAGTTGGATAAA
This sequence comes from Iguana delicatissima, assembly GCA_948472985.1. Classification (NCBI taxonomy): domain Eukaryota; kingdom Metazoa; phylum Chordata; class Lepidosauria; order Squamata; family Iguanidae; genus Iguana; species Iguana delicatissima. The sequence continues at coordinate 2,653 of CAOKZL010003204.1, read as the reverse complement.
AGTTGGGGTGAAATTTGGTGTGCAAGACTGGTGTGCAAAGTTGGGGAGAAATTAAGGGTGTAAAGTTTGGGATGCAAAATTGGGGTGAAAAGTTGTGGTTAAAAGTTGGGGTGAAATGTTGGGGCGAAAGTTGGGATAAAAACTGGAGAGAAATGTTGGGGTGAAAAGTTGCAGTGCAAAGATGGAGTGAAAAGTGGGGAGCAAAAGTTTTGCATGTCTAAAGTTTGGGGTGCAAAGTTGGAGTGTAAAGTATGGGGTCAAAAGCTGGAGTTACAAAGTTGGGGTGAAAAGTTTGGGTGGAAAGTCAGGGTAAAAAGATGGGGTGAAAAGTAAGATAAAAGTTTGGGTGAAAAGTTAGAGTTAAGTTTGGATGAAAAGTTCAGGTGCAAAGTTTGGATAAAAAATTAGGGTGCGATGTTGGGTTGCTAAGTTGGGGTGCAAAGTTAAGATAAGAGCAGGTGCAAATTTGGGGTAAAAAGTTGGGGTGCAGACTTAGTGTGAAAAGTTTCGGGTGTAAAGTTGGGTTGCAAAGTTGGTGTCCAGGAGATATATGTGTTTATTGTTTAGATTAGCATAGCAATGGATCATCAGAAGGTTAGCTATCTACTAGGATTTACACATGAAGAACATTCCTTCCGGTTAGAGTTACAGAAATACGTAGATCAGAATAAACTTCATGGTGATTTATGGCCACCAAGGCTTTGATGGTTGAGTCTGTGAAGTTGAACGTTAAAATGTGAAGTCAGGAAACAAATCACATTCGCGATCTTTAAAGTCTGAAGACAGCATCACCGCTCTGCTCTCAATAAAACTACTTCTAGTTTATTGAACATGTTTGTGAGTGAATCTGTTCGTGACAGAAAGATCGCGAATCCTACGTTTCTTGAAATATGTCATCCAGAAATGAACCAGGGGAGGAGCACTGAGGAAGAGTGGGTAACCGCAGGGTCTGACGGAGCTGCGGGAATCGAAGTGCCTAGGAGCACAGAGGTTGAACACGACCGACCGTGGCTTTCGAGACTCCTGCGGGCGCCCGGGGCCCCGGGGCCTCAGGGAGAGAAGCCATGTATGTCCCAGAGGCAACGCAGGCACGCCAAAAGGTGGGATACCTCAGCGACCGAGCTAGCCTTTCTGGAAGAGATAACTCACTTGGAAACAAGACTTGCACAGCAAAGTGAGGAGATGCTGGAACTCAAAGCGCTGCTACGCAAGATGAACATCCGTCCACCGCGAGGACGGGAACCAGAGAGCTGCTGCTCCAGTGGCAGGCGCCGCTGGACCACCTCAGCAACTCGGCAAGCCAGGACCGGCACCCCTGCTACGCAGGAATATTGGAGAACTTGAAGCGACATTCAACAGGAAGAGAGAGCAGCTTTCCTTTTTATGACTATGGCCAATAATTTCACGATGATTACGGCCACCTGTTGGCAACACTGCGGCCCAAATCCAATTCCTCAGAGATTGAAAGGTTTGGCTGTGGACTGGACTTCCCTAAACTCTATGACACCCGCTCCCCAGAAACTGAAAACTTACAGCTGTTCGTGAATCACCTACGGTGAAACACTTTGAAGACGCCTCATCTGCTGGAGAAAACTAGATTTCAACTAAAATGCTTGAGGCAAGGCGGTAACGATTTGGGAATGTATTCCTGTGAATTCCGGAACTTGGCCACCAGAGCTCAGTGGAACGATGAAATTCTCATTGAATTGTAAGAAAGATGGTCTGAATCCGGAGATTCTACGCGGATGCTTAATGCAGGCTAACCCGCAAACCTTGTTGGGCTGGATCAGGCTGGCTACTGTGGTGGAAGGGATACTTAGGCGATACAGCTGGCCCGACAACAGCAGGACACTCCAAAACGACATAGGCCGCCCCCCTTTTCAGTAACGCCAAAGAAAGGGACCAACGACTTGGCCAGAGGTGCGTGTTTCAAATGTGGCAAGACAGGTCACCTCACCAACAGCTGTCCTGAGAAAACAAGCTCCGACAGGCACTATGGGGGAACGCCGGGACCCTAAAGCCAGAGGCAAAACACGTCAGACCGTGGCTGGCAGATCGTCTCCTAAACGCAATGTAGCACCAAAACCCAGCAGCAGAGACTGGGGGCTCTGACTTTGTAGGAGAATCTTCAGCGTCGTATCTGATGACACGGACGGGGACTTTGACACTGGCTGAAGCTTGGAGCGCAGCGGAAACAGCTGTAAGTACTAGTAAAGTTCCCCATCTATTGGCCAGAACTGTTAAGTTTACAGGGTGGAGATGGGAGGTTCCATGAACATAGGGCTTTAATTGACTCTGGGTGCTCCAGGAGTTTGTTGCACCCCAAATTGGCCAGGAAGTCATTTTGCCCCAGCAGTGCCTTACCTGGAGGATTTCCAAGGTGTTGCAGATTGGGATGCTGGGACATGACAGCAGAAGCTCTGACCCAGCCATGGGGTGTTTAGAGTCTGATTTTGATGCACTTGAGCACTATGGAGATTGAGTATTGCATAGCCGGACCGCTTGTGATTGTGAATGCGTCCGTAACATTGTATGCTTCTGGCTTCTGAACTGCTGTCAGGCGAAGATGGTGTCCCCCAAAAAATAGGCCTTTGGAGACCATCCTTTGTCAGTAGTGCTCATGCTTGTTCTTTAGTACTTCCATGATAAGTTG